>RJWJ010016198.1:0-34860 GCA_004363605.1 Indri indri
CCCATATTTATTAGATACCAATAGGTGTGTAAGAAAAGACTTTGGAATAAGCAAAAGAAATGACTGCTCTATATGAAAAAGATGGACAATAGCAAGTGTTGGTGAGTATGTGGAGAAACTGGAACCCCCAGACATTGCTGGTGGGACTGTAAAATGATGAAGCTGTGGCCCACCCAGAACCAGGACCAAGCCCATAGAGGATGTTAGATGTTAAACTGGTGGCCTGAGGTGGACAGGGGATTAAAGTGCAGGTGCTCTGATAGATGGGTGGTAGCATGGCCTGACTTTGGGAATGCAGGTGTGTAGGAAGGGAGGGAGCTGGGGGCTGGGTTGCAGGGCCCCTGAAGGACGGGCTCAGAAGAGGACAGCCGCAGGGGTGCCTGGGAAAACTGGGCACAGACCCCACAACCTAGGCAGGCTTTGGGAGCTCCTAGGCAAGCTTGGTGCAGAGTGTCCCCCTGGCTTGGGCTGGGGTAGCCACAGTGATCACGTCTGTGTGTCTTCTCAGGATGGCCTGAGCCTCCTGGAATTGTGACCAGCCTCAGAGACAGGGTGAGGTATTGGGAAAATGACTACTACCAGATATCCTGCCAACCCTGGCAATGAGAGGAGGCAGCTCCAGTTGTATTTAATGTGGTTTATCAAAATAAAGGCACACAGCATTTCTTAGTGCCGTGCTGTGATTCGTATACAGAATTATAGGTGTGAGGTGAGAAGGGATAGAGAAGGGTGGGCAGATTCGCTGTTTAGCAGGGAGAGTGGACAGGTCTTAGTGCTGGATTGAAAGTAGAGGGTGGGAGATTGGTGCCAGGTTTCTAGCTGAAAACTGGGTCAACCAGAGTCATTGCCCACACCCTTCCCAGACAATGCGTCCACCCCACGATGAAGACTCCCGAAGGTACCAATCCAGTCCGACCTGGTTCCTATCCCCTATCCACACGGACCGTCTCCTCGCTCCCCCCAATGTGTCATAAGGTGCTGAGGCGGTATAGGGCTCCTCGCAGGTGTTAAGGGAGGGGGTCATTGTGTGAGAAAAGGAGTAACATCGCGGCCTTTCCCCGGATGAGCCACCAGGGGCTCCAGCGAGGCCTCGGCCCAGCTCCCAGAGAGGGTCTCCTGGCCCAGGCTCCACGTGGTGCCAGCCTTCGCCAGGGCGAGTGGGTAGAGGGCAGGGGCCGGGACCAGTTTCGCCCACCCGCGGTGGGGCACTGTCCTGCCCACCAGCCTGACCCCACGTCCCGAGGTCTCAGGGGGCCAGGCCACACGGGCAGTGGGCAGTGGGCAGTGGAGCCCGGGCCGGGCAGGGGTGAGCCTGCGGGCGAGAAGGTGTGCAGGGTGGGGGCCGTGAGAGTGGAGACCGCCTCCTGAGCCTCGGCATCTTTGGGATGGAATTCTTGGGCAGGATTTTCCCTGGGCCGGGAGCGGGGAGCCTCCCCTTGCGGTGACCCTACCTCCCCACCCTCCCCGCGTCCTCGGTGCGCCAGGGCCCGGGAAGGGGCGTCCTTTGCGCGCGGACGATGGAGCGGTCCTCTCCCTCCCCAGGCCGGCCGCATCAGTGGGGGCGCCCAGCTGCCCAGCTGGTCGTTTCCCCTCATTTTGCTAGGCCGCCCCCCAGGGGAGGGGAGGGAGGGCAGGGCTGGAGGCGAGGGTCGCCGGGGAGGGGCTGGGAAAGGGCTGCGGCAGGGAGGAGCGGGGCCACCAGTGAAGTCTGCGTGGGAGAAGGGCCAAGAGAACACCTTTCCCGCCTTTCCCTGCCCCAGCCCCTGGCCTCCGCCTCTCGGCCTCCTTTCTCTGCAGCGGACAGCGGGACTGGACAGAGGGGTTACGGCCTGCAGCTCACCCCTGAGCTGAGGTTTCTGCCTCCGGACCGCCTCTACTGTCAGGACCGGTTTACAAAGGAAGCTATTGAGGGCGCTGGTGCTGGGCTCCTGGCAGAAGCCGCCATATCTGAGGGCCAGCCAGTCCTCATGTGCGCTCAGCCAGCCTGCGGCACGGCCTCCTTACTGAATGCCCCCTGGCACCTCCTTGTTGAGGGCCCCTGGTTCCTCCTTCCAGCTCTGGGCCAGCCCCTCTCAGTGTCCTCTGTGCACTGCTCTTCTTAAAAGGCTCCAGAGCTTGGAACTGGGCTCACTTCTCTTTTGCGTGTCTCTGAGGGAGCTCAGCTTCCCCCATGTGGGGCCTCCGTGACCCTCCTGCACCACCCCCAAGGCAGCTGACTCCCAGACCTTGTTTCCAGCCCACTCTCTCTTCAGAGGTCCAGCCTGGTAGCCAGTGGCCTCCTGGACATCTGCCCCTGGCTGTCTCCGAGGCCCTCAGGGAACCTTGTTCTGCGTCTCAGAGATGGCACTATCGTCTGCCTGGCCTACGGGATCGTGTGTGTCATGGGACCTGTGGGGGTCCGAGGAAGAACTGAGAGGAGGAGGAAATGTCCACACACAACACTCCTGTAGCCTGGATGGGACTATCAGAGCTCATGTGGCAGCAGGCTCTGAGGGCTACTTCTGTGTTGTGCCAGGAAGAAACCTCACAGTGTGTGTGTGTACTGAGGTGGCTTCTGGGGGCAGAAAACCCTAGTGCTGTTGGGAATGGGGTGAGGAGGCAGGCTTGGGGCCAGCTGGATGGAGAAGGCTGGTTCAGAAAACTGGGCTATTTGGGAGTCATCAGTATTGTACCTCCTGTGATGAATTTTCTGTAAGAACCGAGCTGAGCTCCTTTAAAAGAAGCCCTTTAAAAAAAAAAAGTTCTTTAAAAGGGGTAGGAGAGTTCCTTGGGAGCCAGCAATGGTGGGGGCAACAGGTGGAGCCCTGCACCCCCAGCTCCCTGAGGGTGCTGGGCTTTAAAAGGGAGGCTGCCCTGCGGCCTTGTGGCCCATACCAGTGGGACTCTGGCAGGACCCATCTCTGACCAAGGCTGCGCTTCAGGCCTGCTGGCAGCTCCCAGCCTTCTTCCCCACTGCCCGGCTGTGTTCTTCCCCACCTGCCGGCACCACGCAGCCCACGAGGCTGACCCCCACTCCCTCCCTGATGTCCTGGGATTCAGAAACTGGATTCCCCCTGCCTGGTCCCAGCTTTCTGCCTCAGAGACCTGCTATACCGCTGGTTGAGTCCTCGTGCAAGCCAGATTCTTTCATTTAGGGCCTTCCAGAGGGGGCCTTTGCCCCTGTCTGCTCCTGCCTGGGCTGTCTGGAGCCTGTCAGAGCTCCACAGCCGCTTTCTCTGGGAAGCCCTCCTGGCTGCCCTCGCCAGGTGTACTCTCAAAGCCAGGCCTTTAGTTGTCCCAGGGCCTCATCCCACACCACATTTTATTGTCCTAAGACTGGGATTCTTCACCACAGTGACCCCGGTGCCCAGCACTGAGCCTGGTACAAAGCGGGTGCTCAGGCAAAGCCCTCCGTGTGTGTGAATGAATGGGAATCCAGGGATTTTTGGAAGCTCCTGGCTGAGCTGTCACGGATGCTGGATGAGGCTCAGCAGACGTTAGGTTCTGCAGTGTCCCGAGACTTATGAGCAGAAGGCCTGGTTTTCTCAAGAAGTTTGACCTCTGGATGAGCTTTAAGACAGCTCTCAACAAAGAACTGTCACCTAGAATTACCCTGGGCCACCTGGGTCCCTGCTCTTGTTTCTTCTGCAGCCTTCATCTCGGACCCACTCAAGGCTCAGCCTGCTGGGCTTTCATGGGATCCGACCCTTGCCTCGTCCCGCCCACCTTCATGATGGGGTCCTGTTCTCAGTCTCTTGGCATTGCCTGCCCACTCCCATCTCGTGCTGACAACTCCCAGGAACTGGGCATTTCTCAGACTCCTCTGGCCCCCATGGGTGAACAGAGCCTGGCATGCCACTTTCAGTGTACATGGCATGCACGCATATGCACGCATGTCCCCCCACCCCCGAGCCAGAGAGAGACACTGCTGAGCCAGGGGATCACATTTATTACACTCCAGCAAGACTATGGTACATGTTTCATGCAGATTAAATATGTGCCTTCACTGTCCCTGGGAGGGGAGCACGTTCACTGCCAGCTTCTTCATTGGCACGTCAAGGGTGCGTGTCAAGGGGAACCCTCAATATATTCCGCATGGGGGACGGTTGGGATCATGACTGGGGGTGGAGGTGAGACAGTGGGCAGCTGAGGGCCCCTGGGACCTTGAGTCTTCAGAGGTTCAGGGACCATAGGACCTTGGTCCTTTGCTAATGCTGGCACCAGGGAATCTTGATCTTTCAGAGGCACTGGGATTACAGGGACTTGATTCTTCACAGGCTCAGGGACCACAGGACCTTGATTCTTTGGAAGCTCTGGAACCAGGGGACCCTGATCCTTGACCGGTGCTGGTAGGGTGGGGCCTTGATTCTTCACAGGCTCAGGGACCACAGGACCTTGATTCTTTACAGAATCATGAACCTTCAGATGCTCTGGGGCCACTACACCTTGATCCTTGACTGGCTCCAGAGCCACTAAACCTCGATTCTTTGCAGGCTCAGAGACCACGGGATCTTCATTCTTTACAGGTGCTATGACCATGGCACTTTGATCCTTTAGATGCTCTGGGACCACAGGACCTTGATCCTTGACAGATGCTGAGACCACGGGGTCTTGATCCTTAACAGGTGCTGGGACCACAGGAGCATGATTCTTCACAGGCTCAGGGACCACAGGACCTTGATCCTTCAGAGACTCCGGTACCACAGAACTTTGATCCTTAACTCTTGCTGGAACCATAGGACTTTGATTCTTTAGAGGCCCTGGGACCAAGGGATCTTGGTCCTTGACTGGTGCTGAGATCACAGAACCTTCGCTCTTTAGAGGCTCAGGGACCACATGATCTTGATCCTTGACTGGTACTGGGATCAAGGGACTTGGATCCTTCAGAGGCCCTGGGACCACAGAACCTTGATCCTTTGGAGGCCCCAGGACTGTGGGGCCTTGATCCTTTGGAGGCTCTTGGACCACAGGACCTTGACCTTTCAGAAGGCCTGGGACCACAGGACCTTGATCCTTGTCTGGCTCTGTGGCTACAGGACCTCGATTCTTACTCGAATCACGGGCGGGTTGGACCAGGCTCCTGCAAAGGAGAGAGAGGTGGTCACTGTGAGGGTAGAGCTCAGGCCAGGATGGGGCAGAGCACAGATTGCCTGATAAGTCTTGGCCCAGGGGAGCCTGGGCCAGGAAGCTCTTGCTGGAGAGCCAGGAGTGTCTGATTTCTGTGTTCTTAGTACAGAACGTGGGGTGGGGTGAGGGGCAGGCTCAGGAATCGGTCATTCAATGTGCTTGCCAATTGATTATAACCTGCACGTGGCACAGGGGTGGTGCCCTGGCGACAACGGCAGTACTGTAGCTGGGCTCAGACTCGGCCAGTGGGCATCCCAGCAGCCCGTCCACCCCACACTCCATCCAGGCCCCTACTTTTCCCTCCGGGACCACTGGGCCCATCCTGGGAGCCCCATCTTAGCTGTCCACTCAGACGACACTACAGGCCAGGGGGCTCTTTCCTTGTCCTCAGGGCCTCCCAAGGTTCCTTTCCTTCCCTGACCCCCTTTTTAAGGGCTGACTGCAGGGAGGGGCAAGGGGTCCATGGCATACCAAGAAAGGGGGCAGTGGGAATTTTCCTCTCCCCGATCCCTGCAAGGGGAAAAGGTATTTTTGTCATTAACATTGTATAGAACGGCCGGCACATGGTGATAATAGAAAGCAGACTGGCTTCCAGCTTTATTATTGCGTTAAATTCTCTATAGACAGTGTCCCTCATTATTGCTGGCACCACTCCCACTGCCCCCAGCTTCAGTAGGTGACTGGCTGGGACTCCCCACTCAGGCAGTGATGAGGCCCTGGTCCCCTCACTCCATCCCCACCTCCGGTTCCCTCTACTCTCCTTGGCCCCTCGCCCCCACTAACTCCAAGGCTCCTGGGCTCATTTCCCTGCAGCCAAGAGTCCCAGCCTGTCACCAGAATCCTCAAGGGCTGCTCCAGCTGCCTCACTGCAGCCATCCTCCTCATTCCTCGGCCCACCCACATGTGGAGAGAGAGCATGTGACAACACTGACACCCGAGGGCAAACATTGCCAGGGTCAGACCCGGCCCTGCCCGTCTGGAGCCCTCTGGTTTAGAGTGCACACCCCTTCCTTGCAGGCCAGGTTGAAAGTCGCTGCTCAGGAGGGGTGCTGCTTAGCCAGGACACACCCTACAACACATTCTGCTTTCCAAATCACTTCTTTTCATAGCTCATTTCAGCAACACAGCAGCCCCGTGAAGCACATGGGATGGGTTTTTTTAGCCCTGCTTGTCTGATGACTAAAGGAGGTCCTGAGAGGGCGGATGATGTGGAAAGTGAGGGGACCCACACGGCCTAGTCTGGGTCTTTCCAGTCCTGGAGCCTGTGCTCTTCCCCCTGTAGTCCTGGCACATAGTAGGTGCTCAGTACAACGTAGCTGTTATTATTACTCTTACACTTGTGGCAGCACAGTCTTTCAGCATTTTAATAGTTCCTATCAGGCTTTTAGAGGAATATGTCTCATCTGCTTCTAAAAGCTGCTCCAGTAAGACCTCTACTTCATAATACTTCCTTAGCTCAGTATTGTTTAATCTCCCTGGGCCTCAAGCTTATCATCTGTTGATTGGGTATAATGATATTTACTCAGAAATTTATGATGATTAGAGGACATGTACACAGAGCACCTTGTACTATGATATTATTAATATTAGGTAGTATTATGATTATTTTTCTATTTACTTAGAAATAAAATGATATATATTTGGACTGTTTTTATTCTGCTATGTCATCCTGCTGCAGAAGCTTTTGATTGTATTTAGCACCTTGATAGTGGCACAGGCAGCCTACCCACCAGCCCCCTTGCCGGGGCTGAGCGTCCCAGTGGTGGGAGAGGGCCAGGGTGGCTGTCTGGCTCAGCACGATGTGGGGCACAGCTGCTCTGGCCAGACAGACGCGGCCGGCTGCCGTCAGCAAGACCCTAGTGTTCGAGGAGAGAGCCAGGCGAGGCTGTGAGAAGCATGCAGAATCCAAAGATGGCATTAAAACACCTCCAGTCATTGGTGGCTGGCCAGAGAGGAAAAATAAGAACCGAATTCAGAATAGAGTCTGGAAATTGCAGGACATTGATTAGATATGTCCTCTCAGGCTGTCGTGAGGTGACCTGGGTGGGGTCATCCCAGTGGGGTGATCAAGCTGAGAGGGGACAAAAAGGGCTTAACCAATCTCAGGGCTTGGGCTGCAGGACCTGCCCCTTGGCAGGACATGGACTCAGAGTCCCTGCAGGCCTGGAGACCATAAAGGACAGCCACACTTCCCTGGCTTTTCATAGCCTTGGCCCCCAGGCCACGCCCCAAGTCTCTGTTTAATGAGACCCCCAGCCAGCTGTGAGCTAACCCCAAATGTGTGAGGACACATAACCTCATATTGCTTCATAAACTTTTTCTTTAGTGGGTAAATCTCTTTAATCATGGGAGGGTTTAGAAGTTTAGAATTAAGATTAGAAATGATGAATTAAGTCAAACTCAAAGTATTACCTTTTTTGAATATTAAGTTTGGGAAAAATCTACATAGATTTAGTTCAAAAGTATTTGTAATATTTTGGCCGGGCATGGTGGCTCACGCCTGTAATCCTAGCACTCTTGGAGGCCAAGGCGGGTGGATCGTTTGAGCTCAGGAGTTCAAGATCAGCCTGAGTAAGAGCGAGACCCCGTCTCTACAAAAAATAGAAAGAAATTAGCTGGACAACTAAAAATATATAGAAAAAATTAGCCAGGCATGGTGGCACATGCCTGTAGTCCCAGCTACTCAGGAGGCTGAGGCAGAAGGATTGCTTGAGCCCAGGAGTTTGAGGTTGCTGTGAGCTAGGCTGACGCCATGGCACTCTAGCCCGGGCAACAGAGTGAGACTCTGTCTTTAAAAAAAATAATGTATTTGTAATATTTAGGATAATTTAGCATATTAGAATATCTAAAAAATTAGCTTCGTGATTCCAATATAAAATGTGTAATGAAATAATTTAGACAAGATTTAAAGTAGAAAAATATGAGAAAGTTTTACAAATTTTATAAATAATGATGGAATTTTTATGACAATCTGAGTCACCATATTTTTAAGCTTAATTTATTTTAAATTACTTATAATTTAATTTAAATTATTTAGGAGAACTGAATTAAGTTAGAAAATCCTCCTTAAAAGAGATTATTACATTTTACTAGATTTTTTTATTTTATGACTTTTATCAATTAAGCATTCACTTTTAAAACCAAAGGAGCCTGCACAGTTTTTCTATGCACAAAACATTCCTCGAGGTCTCCATGAAACCCTCACTGACACTGACTAGTTGTCGCTTGGTCCCACAGTTCCCTGCCAGTCTCCCCATCTGTAAAATGCCCCACCACCTCCAAGAAGGCTGGTGGGAGCTGCATGCCCAGTGTGTCCATGCGAATGAGGCAAAGCTACCCCCTCATGGCGGAAGCCGGATGCGTGGCTTGGGGAGCAGAAACGAGCTGCACTCAACCCCACTCAGGCCACAGGCCAGCTGTCCTTGGGCATGGCCCAACCTGAACAACTGAATCTGGTGCCCTGGGCCAGCTGCAAATCTTCTCAAGATAGCATATGACATAGGCCCCTGCCACCGCCCAGCCTGTGTGTCCTAAAAGCACTAACCTCTCAGAAACTAGAATGACCTGCTGGGTTTATCTTGGCTTCTGTGCTGCTTATTGTCTGAGAGGTCTTGGGTAATTGCTCAACCACAATAGACCTCAGTTTCCCCACCTGTAAAACGGGGATAACAATACAAATGTCAGGGACTATTGTGACAGAGGATCAGAGGATCCTGTTAGGCAGGGATCTGAAATCGTAGTTCTTAATATTTGTAGAGTTCTTGGGTGTATTACATAAATAAGTCCATTACTGTAATAACTGTAATAACAGTTTCATTAAATGCTCACAGCGTCATTATTTTATCTCCCTCAACCCTCACGGAAGTCCTGGGACAAGGCAGGCTGGCCTGGGACCCCACTTCCCTTGCACTGGCCTCTCGTGCTGGTTTACATACTCCGAGTGCTGGGTCTTTGCTTCACCCCCTTTTGCCCTTCAAAGCCCTGCCTGTCTTTGAAGGCCGAGCTCAGTGCCCACCTCCTCGAAGGTCTTCCTGCCTGCGTCTCTCCACCCTGGCTTTGTGCACATCCCCCCTGCAATGCCATTTCAGTCTCTCACGTTCACAGATATCTCAATCGCTGTCGGGTTTCCCCGTTAGACTGTGAGCTCCCTGAAGGCAGGAGCCATCCTCCTGGCCTGTAGCCCTAATGCCCAGCACATGTCTGGAACAAAGAGGCCAAACAGAAAGATTTACAAATTACTGCCGCTGACACCCAGTCCCTCCTCTGTTCCACAGCCCCAGCCAGAAACCCAGAGTGGTCTTTGACACCACGCTCTCCCGCAAACGCTCACCCGAACCATCAAGTCCCATCTATTGCATCTAATATTTCTCTCTTGAATATTCCCACATCTTTCCTTCCCTCTTCCCTTACCACCTGCTATGCCATCATCTCTCTGGGTCACTGTCACAGCCTCCCGCCTGGCAGCCCCTGTTCCCTCTATTCTTCCTCTCCCCCAATCCATTCTTCATGCAGAAATCAGAATGATCTTTCAAGAAAGCAAACTTTATCCTGTCCCTTCCCTGCTTACAAGCCCTCAATGGCTTCTCCTTGCACTAAGAGTAAAGAATAAAATCCGTTTACACGGCCCCACCCAACTGGCCAGCCTGCTAGCCTGCCCCGCCCTGAACCCTCCCTGGCTTTATGTCCCCAGCAACTCCCTGCCCCGGGCTTCATTCTGTTCCTTCAGCATGCCCTGCTCCTTCCCTTTTTACAGCCTTTGCACATTCTGTTATCTGCTCCTGGAATATTCTCTTGTTCCCCCTTCACCTGGCTGGTGCCTTCTCAGCCTGCATCTCTCAGCTCCCTGGGGCGTTGCCTGGGGAAAGCCCTCCCTGACCCCAAAGTCAGGGCCAGCCCCCTGCGACAGGCTCTCCTGGTCTCTGGCACCTTCTTTCCTCTGCCTTATCACAGCTAATTACTTGTATTCTTTTGCATTAATGTTTTACCTACCAGACTGAAGTGTTCAGGGGGTAGGGACCACTCAGTTTTGCACATTATTGTATCCTCTGTACCTCAAATAGTATCTCCCCCAGGGTAGGCCTTGTCGAATGAATAACTGAGAGATTTTTCTGTGCCAGGCTCTGTCCTATTTGCAAAACTAAATGTTCCACAGTTACGAGAGACATACTAAGTCTTAGACACTTCATTTTCTGCCCTTCCTCTTGTTTCCATGGAGACAGGCAATGCCTCCTGGGTGCGCACACGTTGGCATTGCTTCCATGCTTCATAGAGTCTGGACGCAGGGTTACCGAGCCCTGCTCTCGACCAGCTGGAGGAAGGACTTCATTCCCTCCCACTGATTCCTGCCCTTGCACACAATTCTAATCCAATAATCCACCCAGCTGTTTATTTTTCTTCCTAGATTATCTCCTGTTGCACCATTAAAGCAGCCCAGAGCTGTGGCAATGCTCCTGGCATAGGGCCCTGTTCAGAAATCAGGGAACCTGTGGACCTTGTCCTTGAATCCCCTGCCTTCCCATATTTTCTGAGCAATAATTATGCACCAGGCTTGGTGCTGGCTGTTTCAACATAGGTGATTTCACATGATGTAAAAGCAACCTGCTGGAGAGAAAGCACATTGACTGGGCTTGAGGCCAGAAGAGCGGAGTTTGAATGCTGACTCCACCCTTCCTAGCCAGGGGATGGCATCGTGGGCGTGCATCTCCAGGCCCCAGTTTCCTTATCTATAAAAGGGGGCTTCCACAGCCTACCTTCCAGGGAGGATTAGCTTGTGGGAATGTGCATGGCATGACCCCTGGCAGACAGTTGATAGTCGGTAATGTTGGTTCTAAAGAGGGACCCAGGGATCTGGTCCAATTGTCTTGCTCTAAGATGGGAAACTAGGCCCAGAGTGGGTGAGTGACTCTCCCAAAGCCATGTAGCTGATGGATAGCGGGTCCAGGACTGAAACGTGGGCCTCTCAACCATCCCATCAGTGTGGGGGCAGAAGGGGAGCAAACTCACTTGGAGCACAGATGGCAGGAGAGGGGAGGGAGCAAGGCACAGGCCGATGGTGCCACGGGGCCCCAGCAGGAGGCGACAGCAGACGGTGATGTCACTGCTCTGTTCCCTTCCTCCCTGCGTCCATGGGCTGTAACCAGCTTGGATAGAACAAAGCTCCTAACAGTAATGGGAAATGCGGCTGCCTGAGGGGATTGCCAAGGAAACCACCTTTGAAAGGCTCATTATTCTCACGCAGAACCTGCAGAAACAAGGAGTTCTCAAAACAAGAACGCTCGCTCTGCCTCTGCCCCACAGGACTCTGTAGTAGCCTCAATTTTAGCAATTATCATGTTGTTTGGTAATTATGTGCCTCTCCCGCTAGACCGTGGGTCCGTGTTTTGTTCATCTTTGCATCGCAAATATCTAGCACAGCGTCTGCCTTATAGAGTACCTGGCACATGTCTGTGGGAGTAACTCATGGCTGCTGTGTGGCCTTTTCTCTTTATTCTCTTTTATTCATTCGTTGGACAAAATCTACTGAGCCTCCATTCTGTTAGGCTCTGTGCTGGGCCCTGACTTGAGGAGCCCCTAGTGTGGAGCAGGAGACAGACCTATAAACACACTCCACGAACACGATGCCACCCGCTATGGACAGGCACCACCACCAGCCCAGGCCCTAAGCCGTATCAACCTGGGTCTCTTCAACGAGACAGGCTCAAAGGTCTCTTTAGGGGCAAAGCTGTCACTTGGCTGGAGAAGTCCTCCCTCTCCATTCCATGAAAGCACAACTCCATAGAGCCAAATCGGAGGTGCGCAGGGCTGGAGGGACAGACCCGATGGGCCGTGGGTCTCCTGGACCTGCACGTCAATCTCCCTGCCAGCTGGCTGCCCAGCTGCTGCCCTCTCCACCTTGCAAAGTGTGACCCACAGAACTGAAAGCCATTCTGCAGGTGTGATCTCCAAACAGGACACCTTCTCTGCCCCAGAGTCTACAGCTCCATTGATCGGCCCTCAGCTGCTCTCACTTTCTCTCAGGCACATCAGGCTGGCTGCCAGAACACCGCCTCTCCCCATCTGCCTAGGAAACCCTTTCTCAACCACTGAAGATTCAAATCCAGGGCCACTTCCTCAGTGAAGCCACCTGTGACCCTCCACCTCCTTCTTCTGTGTTCCTGCAGCCCCTGTCAGATCAGATTCAGCTGTTTTGTAGCTGCCTCTCTAGACTGGGCTCTTTTGAGTGCGGGCACCACGTCCGCTTCATCCGTTTCCCTCTTGCCCTCTCTCCCTTCCCGCTCTCTCTGCCTCCCCCCATTCCTGCTTCCTTCCTGACTTCCACAAACATTTAGTAAATGCCTACTGTGTGCCGCGACATTGGCTATAGTGGAGAACCATGGAGCTCTAGCACAGGGCTGGCACATAGCAGGAGACCCACCTTCTAAATGTGGAGTTTTCGCAGTAGCTCGCACAAGGTCAAATTCTAACAATCACATTTACTTGACATATAAATGTTTCCCGATTTCAACTCCCTTGGCACCTTTTTGGTCCCCCCCCCCCGCAAATTATAACATCTCTTTAAGGTTTTCTAAGAGGACTTTACATACAATATGGCATTTGATTCTCACAACTGGAATCAGCCAGGCAGATAGGGATGGTCCTCACTTCCACCTTCCGGAAAGGGGCCAAGGCAATGTCAGGACCTTAACTGAGCAGCCCTTCCTGTCTACACTATCCCTCATGGGCGTGCCTTCAAAAATATAGAGACTCCAAAGTTGTCTCCAGACACCTGAACTGGGTTCGGCTTGAGATGACCCTGACTGGTTCTGGCGGGAGCCAGTACCTTCTGCAGGTCCCAGCTCAGAGCTCCCAGCCACATCTCCTGAGAGAGTTGCCCCCTGGGCCAGCCCCCACAACCTACCTGGCTTGTCCCCGTTTCCCTCGGTCTTTCCCATGTCCACTGTACAAGGACCCCCTCAGGTTTACCTCCTGGCATTCGGCAGGCTCTGGCAAAGAGGACAGCCCCAGAAAACAATGGCATCCTGGCCTAAGAGTGCTCATCTATATGCACACCTGTAAGCCCTAACTGTGTGGCTGCCAATCGGTCTACCAGCCCGGGGCCACACGGTCCACCCAGATGCGGCTCATCACCACAGAAAGAGCAGCTCAGACTGGCGAGGATAGACACTGCCTCCACAAGGCTTAATTCTGGGTAGGGGGTGGGGGGAGTGAATTGTGCTGATCAAACTCAGCATCTGTGACCTCCCTGTGACTCATTTCCATAGACAGAGGCTGTAGAATCATTGATGGCGTCAGTGCAAGCAAGGGACAGAATGAGGAGACTGCTGTTTCAGGAGAATGCACGTCTTTACAACAGGAACCCTAGAGCTGGTTCCAAATACTGGACGAAGAATGGGTTTTAGAGTCACCAAAACCTGGGCTCAAATCCTAGCTTACCATACAAGTCGTGTGACTTTGATACTCAATCACTGAGTTTTGATTTATCTATAAATGGAGATGATATCTATAGACTTTCTAACCTTATTGTGAAGATTAATGAGACCAAGTGTGTAAAGGCCAAATAAATACTCATTCCCTCCCCCTAGGCTGTGCCAACTCCGTATGTTACAAAAGCCAAACCACAGACCTGGGGCAGAGTCCTAGTTCAGATCTTTCTCCACCACGCTGGGCTCCTTCCAGGCAGGGAAAATGGTTGTACTAGGTGGTGGCTAGGTGATTTTGTTTTTCTGCCTGATTATATACTTATTTATTTATTTTTTGCCATTGTTTAATATCTTTCTAGCTTTGACCTGATAAGAACTAAATAATTCTTAGTTGTATAAGAAATATTTTTAAAAGCATCCTTGGTTGTTTTAATACCGAGAAGGCAAAGTCAAGGGCACAGTTGATTGTCCCAGTGGGCTGCCAGGAATCTGATAATCCTGCTAATGACCCTTTTTGAAATGTAAAGTGCTGGATTAAGGCAGCCAGACAAAAATGGCTCAGTTCTTGTCTAAGTCTGTGCTCCTGGGAACTTGCAAATCAATTTTTGTCCACTCCCAACCCCCATCTAAAGCAAAGGATAGGATCTTGAGCAATTAATCAAAATGGCTTCATGTGTCCAGAGGGAATCACTTCAAATGAATGTGTAATTGCTGAAATGGAATCTGCACCAGGTGATTTATGGGGTGTGCTCAGGGAGGAGGGGCCCATGAAGGGCTGGGGAAGGAGAGGGGGGGCAGCAAGGGCCCTCACCAGATGGCCTTAATCTCAGGCCATTGTGTGGCAGAGGGAACGGGTTTACCTCCTGTCACTCCACTACTACACTGCTTGGGACCAAGGGTGGTAAGTAACTGGGATGTGGTGGTCAGCAAAACTGCCATGAAATGAGCTGCTGACTAGGGCGCTCCCCTGTCCAGTTTACACAGGACTTCTGCATGCATCCCCACGGGGCTGTCACAACAGTTCTGTGTATCTGAAGCGGGTATCCCTTGCTATCAGACCTCTTACCGCCTGCTATCCCAAACTCTGGAAGCAAACAGATTTGGGAAACATGCTATCCCTTGCTGGCCAAACTCTTACTTCCTGAATTTGGGAACCAAATACATTTGGAGAGTGATGCATACTTGTATTCTCTTTGAGGCTTAAAGGAATTAAGAGACTCAGGCAAAGTCACACGGCTAGTAAATAGTAGAGCTTGGATTTAGAACAAGGCCTGTTGCTTAGAATTAGACGTGCCTAAGGCATGCCACGGGTGGGGGATGCCTTTCTATTATGCTAGAATTAACAGCTCTGCGCTGAGCAGGGGTGGGATAGCTCTTAAAATTGCCCTGTAACCAAGAGCCCATGAGTTTATGATATTAGGACTATTTAGCAAAAAAGTACAGAGATATGCTGGTCTGAACAGAGGAGTTGGCCATTATAATACCAGCCATTGACTGCTCTTTGCTGTTGCCATGACTTCTCTCAAAACCACCCGTTTCACATGAGCAAGGACAGTTGTTGGGCAGAATAAAGCCTTGCAGAGGAATCACGGTGAATGTGGAGGCAGACAGTAAATATTATCACTCACTCACTCACTCGCTGTTCATTCAAGAAACACTTTAGAAGACACTCTCTATGGCAGGCATTGGGCCAGGAGCCAGGGCTGTAAAGACGAACAGAAGGACTGGGCCTTGCCCTGGGGGAGCACAGACTGGTGGTGGGGGACACACACATGAGCAGATGACACAGTACATGTGGCAAGTTCCATCATGAAGACACAGGGAGCTTCTTACCCAGCCTGGGAGGTGCAGGAAGGGCTTCCTGGAGCTGTCCCCTGAGCGGAGTCTTGAAGGATGAGTTAGCCAGGTGGAGAAGCAGGAGAAGGGCATTCTGGGCAGGCGGGGCAGCGTGGGTAAAGGCATGGAGGTGAGAAGCAGCATGGTGCACTGAGGGAACAATAAGCTTCTGCCACGAGGAGCCCGAGATGGTTTAAAGCAGGGTGCGACATGGTCGGATTCGCAGAGTAAAGATCCCTCTAGCAGCTTAAACCAGTAGCGGTGGCGGTAACTAATTTGTCACAGGATCTGAACCCCCCTGGCCCCAGATAAGAGGTCTGGAGCCATCTGTTAAGATAGTTATATACAATATCAAGTGAACAAGTGATTGAGGCCCCCCTACTTATATGAGGACAAGGGACAGAAATTTAAGCTCCATTCTACTGGTAGAAGTAAAATGCACAAAATGGTGGTCTCTGATCCAAGCTTCAGGTACTGGATTGTTTGATCTTGGAATCTCCAGTACCAAGTATATTCCTTATGAATGAAAAATCTGTCGGACCATTCGGAATTTAATACCCACACATTTCAGGCACCCAATTAGTTAATTTAGTACTCAAAGGAGAAAAACTGTGTATTTGGTTGTGATCATTGGTCAGTTCAGTCAAGATGTTTGTGCCAATTGTGCGAAGACACGATGCCATTCTTATTTTCCCTGGATTGGTATCTGGGTCCTGAGATGGGAAGAGGGTACTAGGCGGGCCTGCTGGGGGATCTGCGAAGGCCCAGCCAGGGTGTGGCACTGTGAGGTTTGGGTTTAGTTTTTGTCAGGAGTCCCACTTGTCTGAAACCTGATTCATTTCAGGCCACCCAGCCTCCTTCAGGTGACGGGGAGAGACAGTCCCGACTGTGGAGCAGGTGCCAGGGCTCCAGTGCCTCCTCCGTCGGTTTTCCGAGCCTGACCAAGCTGGCCAGGTGCCCTCCTCTTTGAGCTTCCCTTTCTCGTCTGTTACCTGGGGCAAACACCTGCGCCACAACCCTAGGAGGGTTCAGTGGAACGACACAGAAAGAAATGCTTTGTAAGCAATCCATCAGTATAAATTGTAAGAAAATTCTGATTTAGGTTCACGGACTCAAGGTAATTCAATAGCTGGGATTTTTAAAAAGTGATCTTCTTAAGAGTGTTTGCCTCAATAAACTTCAAAGATTACTCATAGTTAACTATATAGCTATCTATCAGAAAGAAAGTGAGCACATATCTTTCAAGTACTATACAGGGGGCGGGGGGGAAGGGCCCAAAATGATGTGTTCAGTGTCTACTATGGGTTGCCTACAACTGTCATGTCATTTCTTCCTCACTCTGCTCCTCTGAGGTGGGTATTCATGTCCCCATTTTCAGAGGAGGACACCAAGGCTCCAAGAGGTTAATGAAATACACAGGTTGCCCAGCAGCACTGATTTCTAGCCATGAACCTTGTCAATGCTTAAGTGCACTGCCGATGTTAACAGCTCACATGGTAAATAATAAAACATGTAACGATGGGAATTCTAGTTCTCCCTGTTGTTACAGGTATTCTAGGATGGTCTGGGTGTTATGAGGATATATGCATCAAATGGCAATGGGATGGGGGTTTGCACTGCATGCCTGGTTCTGCAAGGGTGGAGTCTAAGGCAGAGTTGATTCCATTCACTGGAGACAGCTGCCTCGCCTGTCTCCGTGGCCTCAGCTGCCCCAGACACTGTCCTCAAGTGGGGCTGGGGTGGAGCCTTGCTTTAACGCAGATGGTCCACAGGCTACATCCCAAAAGAAACTTTTTATACCTGTGGTCCTGCAAATGTGAACTGCTTTAAGATGTATTAGCAGTAAAAGGACCTTGGAACCACTGACATGCTAACGGAGTCTACAGGCCTTGTGAGATGGCCCTTGACAATCCCCAAATCTATGAGAAGCAGGTTATAAATTTTTAAACCCTAGTGGAAAAAAAAAAAAAAAAGAAGAAAGAATTTCATTAAGAACACACAAACTTTAAGGAAGAATGAAAATACTTTTATAACTAATTTAGCAACAAGAGCCCATTTTAAAAAGAGAAGGCTGGTTTTAATTTCGATTTGAAGGAGGCGATGGGAGTGGGTTACAGAGTTGCCTCCCGGGGCTCTGGGCAGCAACGGTCACAGCAGGAACCGCAGGTGCACACGCCTCTGTGCAGCCCTGATCAGGTGGGCACACAGACGGAGCGACGAGGCTCCCGCTTCCTGCCCTGTCTGAGTGTGTCCCGCCTCCTCTCATTCTCTTGGGTTATTCTCCGTGTCGTCATATGTGTGTTTTCTGTGACTTTTCTCCCTGTGCCTGTTTCTACTTCTATATTTCTCTCCTTTCTTACCACCTCTTCCAACCCCTGTTTTGTCTCTCTCCCTTAACTGATCAAAAGAGAGTGAATAATATACTTTTATGTATTTGTTTTACTGATTGAACAGTTTTTGTGTTTTCTGCCCCATACGAAAGTAGACAGGTGGGTGGGATGTTTTCTATTCATTTGGAAAACAGATACATAGTGGTTTTTTATTTATATGAATCTTAATCAATTCCTACCACTGCTTCCCCGCCCCCAATAAACCCTCAGAAATCAGGGCCAGCAATAACAGTCCCACGCTAGGGCTCCTAGCTTAGAGCAAGAGAGGATGCGCAGCGTGCCGGCGCCTGGGCGAGGGGGAGCAGCATGACGAGGGGAGCATGCAGGGTTTGGGCGCAGTCTGGGCATGTGGAATGGAGGCCCTTTAGCAACCGCCCAGTCACGCGGCACCAGCCCTCTCCACCACCGAGCTCTGCCACTCTCCAGCCTTTGCCTTGACCCTCCCCGAGTGAACGACCTCCTGGAACCTGAGCCCACCCAGTGTTTCACCCCTCCCACACCTTTGCTCGGGGAGATCCCTCTGTCTGACATGCCTCAGCCACCCCCGGCTCTGTTCTCCTGGGCAACACCTACCCATCCGCTGAAATCCTCCCTGATCCATGGAACCAGCTAGAACGGACTCTTCCTTCACGCCCCATTGTGATCAGAGGCGGGGTCTCAGGCACCCTGGTTTCCCTAGTGCCCAGCATAGTGCCTGGCACATAATAGGTATTCAATCAACGTTTGTTGGAAAAATCAAGAGTATAACATCTCTTGTCTCCCGCTTTACCAGAAGGATAACAAAGTGGGCAAACTTGGCCCCCGCTCTCAGGTGCCACCCAGTTCCCACACTTTCCATGCCTGGAGCCGCTCACCTGCTGCAGGCTGCCCCTCGCCTGCAGAGCCCTCCCACTCTCCACGGCTCCCTCTGCCACGACCCCGTCTGTGATCCCCCACCCCCGTGGCAAGAAACCTATCCTTCATCTGCATCCCCAGCTACCTGGTCTGTTGTCACCTTATTTGGGGCTCTCTTACGGCTGTTTCGGCATCCCATGTTAGGCACACACATGACTGTCACCCCCATAACCCACACAGTGAGCCAGCCCCCCGAGGGTGGAACTTCCAAAATGACTACAGGTTAAACAAGCAAGTGAAGGCATCTCTGCCGTCCCTTGGGATTCAAAAAGCCAGAACCAACAGTCCTGCCGGCAGACAGGAAGGGACAGAGAGCCAGAGCCCAGCCCGCCAGCCTGGCAAGGCGGTGCTGAGTGCAGGTGGTCACTCTTCCCAGCAACATGGGATCAAAACGTTACACTACCTTGTTGGCCAGTGCGTCTCCCGGTCCATCTTCGCCTTTCCCAACACTTAGCTCTGACTGCTTGCAATTAGTATCTGAGAGGCAATCTAAAAGAGTCAAGCTGCATTATGGAGACCCCAGGAAAACTGCAGGGCACAGCTCGTCTTGTGGAGAGTGGCTCAAATGGCAAAGGTTGGTTCCTTCACCTACTCAGCTGGGCCTCACCAAGGAAATAAGATCAAGAAAGTGGTGTTTGTCTTTAGCATTTATTTATAATTGGAAAAATTGTTTGTTTGTTTGTTTTTCTGAGCAAGCACAGACCACAAGCACGTCACAATCAATTGGCTATACATGAATATTTTTGTCATTCTCTTACTAACAGCAGGAATGAAATAGCACCAAGAGAGGTGTGCGCTACAGGTTACATAGACAATCTGTGGTATGCAACAAAACCCAGGCCACAAAATCGTAATTAGACACTTCCTGCCTGCCTTGGACAGGCAAAGCCATGTGGACTGAGGGGAGTGAGGACAGAGAACAGAGCTGAGGGAAGCCAACGCACAGCTTGAGGGGCTACTTTTGCAGGCAGGGCAACGGCGGGGAAGCTTCGGCCCCAGCTCTCTCGCCAAGGGAGTACGGGGAAGCCACGGGGAAATGCCCGGAAATGGGCAGGACAGGTACCGGAGGCTTGGTCACCTTCAGAAAGGCAACATCAAAACACTGCTTGTGGAACCAAAATCGGTTTCATTCAGTCTGTTAAGGATACAGAACGAGACCGGCTGAGTTTTATTTGTAAACAGTAGAAATCAAAGGAAGTTTCTTGTCAGTGAAATGACACATTCAAGAGTCAAAGTGAACCACAAACTGGGTTTCCTCAGTGGGTGTGCCAAAAAGAAGGGATGCCGACAGGTTGAAAAAGACATTACACAGGTCATCAAAAGCCGCAGGCAGGGCAGGGTAGGAAATCTAGTCCCTGGGGCTGCAAGGCGGGTGGGAAAGCCAGTGGGGCCCTCGTGGCAAGCTGCGATTTGGACAACGCCAACTGGACTCAGTCACAGGGACCAAGTCAGGTACATCCTTCTGGTTGTGTGGCTATGGAGACAGATTTATTTTTACTGCCCACCAAGTCTAGCACAGTGCCTGGCACACAGCACTCATTAAGTGAATGCTGAATGAATGATCCCTTGTGCATTGTGAACTGATTTACTTGAGCTGCAAAAAATATACGGTTATTCTACGGAGAAATCCAAATTGTGGCTAACATCGACATGTCTGACTAATGCCAAATCTTGAGAGAATGCACAGACATTGGCAAATTCTCTGGATACAGTTAAGACCATGTTGATAGGGTTCTCTGGTACATGTGAACATTAGCTAGCCAGTAGCTGGAATCAGTACTGAGATCTACTCTAGTCATTTCCAGATAGGCGTTCAAAAGTTGTGATTCATAAACACTGAGGCTTGCTAGCATTTCCTGTCTTCTTCCTCCCTCACAGCTTCATACCCTGAGAAAGAAAGGGAGGTCGCAGTGGGCCTGACCAAGCACTTCATTTCTAGCCTTCCTGCTCTGTTACTAATTATGGCCCGTGTAGCATACGCTCGATTAATTGGCAAAAGACTTCTCAACCAGCCCATGGTGACAAACCAAATGGTGCAAACGGAGACTTTGCTGCCTGAGTGGTCACAATAAGAGAGAGCTTGTGGAGGCTCCGATTCCTCCAAACCGGAAGGATCTAAAGGGACTTTTAAGGTCAGGAATTGTGAGGCCTGCACTCTTCCCCACTTTCATTACAAAAGAAAAGCATGCCTGAGCAGAGGCTTGGTGCTGTTCGGCACCCAGCAGTTTCAGAGTGCTGGGGACAGTGATGATTTTAAGGACAGAAGAAATAAAGTGTGCCGAGCAATGTACACATCTACATTTGCAAACATAATGTTTCTGGTAGATATTTTGGGTTCCCTCACAAGAACTGGGGGTCTTTTCACAACAACTCCCCCACTAATTCCTACAACACAACTTAGCACAGCTAAGGTGGCACTTGCCACCCCCGGCGGCTTTGGCCACACAGACACGCAACACAGAATACACTGAGAGCTGCTTTTATGCATTAATGAGGTCAAAGACGCTTGCCAGTCACTTAGCAGGGCACTCTCCCAGTCTGCAGCTAAGCCACAGAAAATCCCCCGACCTGCCCTCGGCACCCTGTCCTCTCCGAGGAGCGGAGCGGCAGCAGGGCAGGAAGGTACAGCAAACGTCGCCACACTTGCCACTATGTCTACATGCCCTGGGGTTTCTCAGACATGGAAAGCCACATTCTAAATACACTATCCCTACACCTCCAATGGTCTTCCTCAGCCACCTTTAACCGGTTGCTCTGCAAAGCCAGCAGCGCCGGATAGGCCGTAAACAGAAGAACAGCTCCTCATTTTTGTGATCTTCCTATGACACCTGGAATACACCTAAAACACCAAACCCTTTTACCGCCCCTGGCCTAGTTTTAGTTATCAGTGGCATATCTATTACTCAGCACAGCCCACTGACAGGAAACTAAACACAGGCACACATTCCTAACAGAAGCTTTTATGAAAAGGCTACTTAACAGACACAACTCCATTTTATTGACATTAAGGCCAAGGTTGTTTTTTTGTTTTTAATATTTCCACAAATTTTGTCAACTGCTGCAGCCCAAGCTGAGCTTCTCTGGCACATGATAATTTTCCGAATTTTGGAAAAGAACACATTTACCTAAAGTTCAAAATCGATCAGTGACACGGACCTTGGGGAACAATAGAGGACACCCTGCAGACACTTCCAAGCACTGCTGGGGAGGTTTGCTTCCCAGCCAGCTCAGAGTTGCCTCCCGCTGGGACCAGCCTGTCCTCCTTGTCAGCATGCGGTCTCACTGACAGGGGAGGTCACAGCCAGCGGGCAGAGCTTCCTGGTGTTCCGGGGCTGTGGCCTGGGTGCCCGGACCACCCTCAGGAGGAGGCATGCTACTCGGTCTTTGAAGCAGGATTCCTCCATTAAAAAAACCAAACCAAAGAGCTCCTGGAACACTCAGGACCAAGGCAGATGAGAAGCCTCTAATTAATTTTGTGGCCTTTTTTTGTTCGTTGGTTAAAAATAGAGAGAGAGAGAGAAGAGTAAAAGGAAAGTGCAGTGAAATTTACTCTTTCGCCTCAGCCAGTTTATTGTTCATCTCTTTGCTTTGCTCCTTGTCGTCGGGTTTGGTGGCACTGGGGCCCTCTGCGCTCTTCTTCTTGGCGGCCTGGCCCGACACTGCCTGCTTGTCTTTGGCCTTCCTCGGAGGCTTATGGCTCGCTGAGGTCTTTTTTGGTTTGGAACTCTGAACACTAGGTTTCTCCACCTACATGGAGAGACAGACAGACCGCAGATACAGAAACACAAAAGGGAGTGGGAGAGAGAATTTAGAGAGGAGACATTATTAATTAAAGAACAATGGTAATGGAAGTTTGGCACTGAGGGAGCGCAGCGTATAAAGTGTTTCCAGCGACGCTGGGGCATTTGGCTTCTTCCATCTGAACTCCCTGGTCAGCCACGTTGGCAACGTTCACTGGCCACACTGGTTCCCCCTGCCCAGCCAGTCCTGCCCCTGGAGCCCCCCAGGCAGTGGGCTATTCGCCATTCTGCAATATCTGATGCCCCTGCCTGTGGGAAGTCTAGACCTCCTCACCTTGTTCAACTCGGGCAAAGGCATATGGTTTGCTTTAGTCAGTGAAATGTAAGATGCGACATGGGTCACCTCCAGGCGGAAGATTCCAGAGTCAGTCTGTGCTTCCCACTGCTCTCTTTTCCTCTGTCACAGAGAGAGGCTTCTCTACCACCCCGAGACCCAGATAGAAGAGGCAATGAGCAGTAGAGCAGCAGCCGACCCACGGTGGACGTGGGTTAGTAAGTAAACCTCTGTTGACATAAGATGCAGAGATTCTGGGCTGGTTTCTTGCTACAGCCCCAGCTGGTCTTGCCCTGTTTCTGTCTCCAGGATGGTGTGCCGGGAGGTCTCCAGCCGCTGCTGGGCCATCACGCTGCTGGCCCTGCATTCCTCTCTGGCTGGCTTCCTGGCCGTTTCCCCCAGGACAGCTGTTCCAAGCCCCCTCCACTCTCCCCGAGCTCTCCCCTCTAGCTCTGCTCCCTCATTCTGAAGAGATGGCCTCACCTCCCTTTCCCAGAGAACTCTGCAGCCACTGGGCATGATCCCTCAATATGCCCCCTGTCCATGTCTAGATCTGATTTCCCCAATATTCCCTCCTTCATCACCTAAACCTTCCTTTGCCCAGTGCCAACCCCATGTCCCAGGACCCCTCATCTGTGGACAGACAGAGCTGACGTTGGGCCTCGCAGCCTGGCTCATGTGCTCACTGGTTTTCAATCACCCCTGATAAGGTAACCAACCATCCTGGTTTGCCTAGAACTGAGAGGTTTCCTGGAACATGGAACTTTCAATGCTAAAACTGGAAGACTCCCAGGCAAACTGGGTTGGATAGTTACCTTACCCATAAACTGGCCCTGGGCCAAATAGGAAATTCCAGTCAAGTGCAAGACTTTAGGACAAAAGCAGAGAAGAGGCTAATTAGGTTCCAGAGCTGTTTAGGTTCTCAGACATTTTCTGCTATCATCACAGGAGAGAGGACATGTGCACAGTTCCATGGGCCTGACATCAGAGAGTAAGCTGGGCTGCTTGGCATGTATGATTCCGGCTTCTCTAGCTGTAGCTCCAACGTGCTTCTCCCGCTCGTGAACTCATACTGAGATGCAAGTACGGCAGGGTAGTGTTATTACAGGAAAATCCCTGAGTCCACTTTCGCACACTGTTTATTTTAGTAACAAATTACTGGGAACATATCTTGCAGCTGATGCAACAGCTGGTGGATGGTGTTTGTCCAGTAAGATGAGAGAGGGCAGGCACTTTTCAAGGACTGGGGAGGGAAGAAGGGGGCCAGTGGCTGGAGCCAGGCTGAGGCGGGCTGGGTGGGACCGGGCAAGGGGGCCCGCAATACTGCGAGGGCCTTCGGGGGCAGAAGCACAGCTGTGTTAAGACAAGGGGATTCAGGGCTCAGGTGAGATTTTCTGCCACTCTTTTTCTGGATTTCTCAAAATCAGAAGCTAGATCTCTGGAAATCTGCCAGCCTTTAAGCTGTTTTTATTTAGGTAGTGCTGCTTTTTAACATTCCCTTTGAATTTAACAAAGCTTTTTGTGGAAGAGGCCCCTGGGTCTCAGTGTGCTAAAGAGGAACCCAGGGATTTTTCAAAGGAGCCCGGGGGGCTGGGCCAGAGTTGGCAGCAGCCTACCCCCACGCTCCGCTGCGGTTAACCCTTCCAGTCTGGACAGTGCTGACGGGTTCCCATGAGGTCTGTCTCACCTTTGGGGGTTCCTTGAAAGGTTCGCTGTAGAGGCTGCGTATTCTTCTGCGGTCAGTAACCTTATTGTCAGCTGCTGTTGGCTTGTTGGCCTCCCCTTTGAACTGGGCACTATAGCTGGTCTCGTGAACCATCTTATCATCTGGGGGCTTGTACTGGGGCTTGGCTTTTATTGGTTTCACAGGCTTGATGTCCGTCCATGCTTTGAATTCATTCCTGTTGGTCAAAGAAAACGTAAGTGATGTGAAACATCATATGCCTGGAAAGAGTGCTCCTAACACAGGGCCACAAATACAGCAAGCTCAAAATCAGTGCTTGTGGCATTGACTAAAGTATGGCTGGAGGGTTAGCTTCTCTTTCATCATGAAAGGTGCAAGTTTTCCTTCTTGCAAAGTTACCCAGGTTGTGGCGATAGCAGCAGTGCCTTGGAGAAAGAGCTCGGGCTCCCCGCTCCACACCGTGTGATCGTGGGGAGGCAGTTCTAATCTTCGGGCCTCGTTTTCCCACTCTCTAAAACAAGGCTGAAAAAACCCAACCCATTCAGTCATTCATGAGTTCAACAGATATGGAATGTCTGCTATGTGCAAGGTTAAAGAGTTGTGAAATTAAACGAGATAATACATTAGGCACGCTCACTGCCTGATATATTGTGGTCTATCAGCAAATGCCAATTCCTTTCCCCACTTTTTCATAATGAAGAACTTTTCTTGTCCAGAATCCTTAAGGATAATTCCTCCCTTTAAATAGCAGAGAGCTTGCTTCTTATAGTGTCAGAACTTTAACAATTTTAATCACTTTAAATGAACATCTTGTCTAAATATTTGCAGATCTTAAGTAAGCAAACTGTGCTGAATATAATTTGGTTACCACAATCAGGACTAGTGTTGGGATATGTATGTGTAGGAGAGTCTTTTTTTTTTTTTTTTTTTGAGACAGAGTCTCCTCTGTCGCCCCAACTAGAGTGCCATGGCATCATCATAGCTCACTGCAACCTCAAACTCTGGGGCTCAGGCAATTCTCCTGCCTCAGCCTCCCAAGTAGCTGGGACTTACAGGTGCATGCCACTACACCCAGCTAATTTTTTCTATTTTTTGTAGAAACGGGGTCTCACTCTTGCTCAGGCTGGTCTTGAACTCCTGACCTCAAGCGATCCTCCCTGACTGCTAGGATTATAGGCATGAGCGTGCCAGGCCAGGAGAGTCTTATCATGCTTTGGTGTGAATGGCTATTGGTCCTTACCCTGAATGATCCTCATCTGCTGCTTTTTTGAGTCAACGTGTCAGTTTTCTTGTTCTCAGCAATCCCTCTCTGGGTTTCTCATCAGCCGTTTCTGATCTGTCATAGGGCTGATGGCCAATGACATTCAAAACAGGGTAAAATAAATGTAGCTGCTGACGGAGGCCACAGGAGTCCATCCTGTTTGCTAAGTGCATGCGATTCAGTGCGTAAGCTCCGTGGCGCCTGAGGTCTTACCAGGCCTGTCCTCATTTGGGGCCACGAGAAGCCGTGGGAAAGAGGAGCTAGTGGATGAGCGTCTGTGGAGTTAGGTCCTTCCAAGGCCCCTTCCCGCCCACTGACAAGTCCTCCTTCAGGCTCAGAGAGGAGTGCTGTGAACAAGCAGACCCGGGAGGCAGTAGAAAGAGCTTAGACTGTGAGGGAGACGCGAGGGTTCTGGCTCTAGCACCATCTCGGCTATCTGTGGAGCAGGCCTCTCCTGCTCTGACCTCAGCTTCCTCATCTGTGAAACAAAGGAATTAGGCCAGACAAGGCCTGTATAATGTCCTTCTAGCTCTGAGGCTCTGTTAGTTGATAAGGCTGGTTTGGTAACACTGAGCCACTTATTGGCCATTCGACCTCCTGATCTCTGGATTTCTGTAGGGGAGCTGGCTCCCATGTGAAGGGGAGACCACTGTCTCTTAAGAGACCTTCCTCTAAGCTTCAAGCCCCCCTTTCCAGGCAGCCTGAGTCTCCACCCAGATGTCCCTCTGCTGTGGTTTAAGTGTCCGTCTCCTCTGAAACTCATGTTGAAACTTAATCCCCAATGTGGCAGTATTGAAGTGGGACCTTTAAGAGATGATTGGGTCATGAGGGCTGTGCCCTCATGAATGGATTAATCCACTGATGTATTAATCAATTAAAGGTTTAATGGATTAATGGGTTATCACAGGAGTGGGACTGGTAGCTCTGTAAGAAGAGGAAGAGGGACCTGAGCTCTCACACTCAGTGCTCTCGCCAGGTGATGCTGTGCACTGTCTCTGGACTCTGCAGCGGGTCCCACCAGTAAGAAGGACCTCACCAGATGTGACCTCTCAACCTTGGACTTCCCAGCCTCCAAACCTGTAACAAATGTATTTTGTTTCTTACAAATTACCCAATTTCAGGTATTTTGTTATAAGCAACAGAAAATGGACTAAGACATCTACCAACAACTCAGACTCAATGTCCCCAGACCCAAATCGTTTTGTCTCCCCCATCAAATTGTCTTCTCTTCCTGGATTTTCTCACTGTTCATCTTTACCCATTCATTCATTCATTCGTTCATGAAATATTTCCTGAGTGCCTGTGTTCTGCCTGACAGGATGCTGAGCACTGTGGAGCCCAAGGGCGTGGGAGGCAGAGGGACCTGAGGTTACTGCAGGACAAGATGGTGAAAACCATGAAGGATGGGAGAGCGGGGAGCGTAGAGGAGGAGCTCCTACCGCAGCCCAGGAGCTGGGGGTGGTTTCTGGAGTGCAGTCAGAGGCTGACAGAGAGTTGGCCAGAGAGCGGGGAGTGGCTTCAAGGCAGATTGTGTAACACATACAGAGGCTCACAAGTGGCACAGGCCCTGCGGGACCAGCAGGCAGTTCAGGTGGCTGGGTTTGTGTTTAGCGGTGAAGAGCACAAGAGGCTAGACAGACCATGGAAGTCCTGCCAGCCACGCTGAAGGGATGGTCTGCACTGTAACAAGGAGTTGCCAAATGATTCCAAGGATGAGCGAGGCCAGATTAGTTTTGGAGAAGAGAATGTTGGTGCAAATGGTGGACAGAAAGGGAGAGTGGAAGCGGGAGGCCAGGCAGGAGCCTGGGCAGTGAGGCAGGGGAAACCAGGGCAGTGACAGTGGGGGCAGAGGAGAGGGCACTGGCTCAAGGGGGAGAATGGGCAGGACGTAAAGCTCATGAGCTGTGGGAGGCAAGGCCCGGGAGAGTTGGGGGAACTCCAGGACTTTGGCTGGTGGTGCCACCCCCTGAGATGGGGAGCCTGGGGGGCAATAGGATTTGGGACGAGGGTTGAGACCCTCCTGATCCTGTTACTACCGGCATCCCACGCAGCCTGGCAGCAGGGCTGCTTGGGTCTTTCCTCACCTCTCCTCCTCCCTTCTCCGCCTTCTCCAGGTTCAATCGGATTTCCTCACCTGACTTCTGAACCATTTTGGCTCCACACACAGGCCTAGGGTTGGCCCAGGGTACATTTGGGGCTCTGGCCACCGCTACCTGCCAAAGGCTCCAGGCCCTCCCTCCTTCCTCCTACCCTTCAGAACCAAAGCCTTGCCTGCTAGATTGGCTCCTAACACCTGGGCCTGGGTCTCCCAGTGCCAAACCAGTAACAACCTGGCGCCCAAACATATGATGGCAGAAACCTGGATTCTCTGTCCTACCCTTGCCTGTTTCCAGAATTAGGACTGAGATAGGCATACACTGTCCCTAAGCACTCTTTCTGGGTCATCTTTTGCAGGCCAGACTCTGCAGCCTTCTGCATCTCTGCAGTGGCCCCTGTAGGCTGGGAAGTGTCTCACTTACAAGCATTATCCGTGGGATGTGCCCCTGTGGGAAAAGTTCGGTAACCCTTGATCCTGAACAACTCTGGTACATCATCTTCATATGAGACCTTATTAAGGAGTAGTAAGTTCACCGTAATCATGATAGATTTAGGTTTAAGCCCAAATTCCATTTCTTAGAACTTTCTTTGAACTCTCCATAAAACCTCTTACGGTGACATGCAACAACTATCATATGTCATAAAAATAAAATTAGCTACCATTCACTAGTTGCCTTGTATAAGCTGGAGGGGTTTTTTTGGATTTGTTTTTGTTTTTGTTTTTGTATATTCTCTATAACCCTTACAACAACTTTGAGAAGGAGGTAGTATTATATCTTTTTATAAAGGAGGTAACCAAGGCTCAGAGAGGTTAAGTGGCTTGCATAAGGCCACACAGCTGGCAAATAGGGGAGTTGGGATCTGAGCTCAAGTCAGTCAGGCCCCGCAGCCCACATCCTTCCCACTGCACTTCAGCAGTGTGCTAAAGCTGCAGCGTGCTCCACCTGCCCTCATGGGAAGTGCTAGTGCAGGGGTCCAGCCGGCTGTCTGCAATGCTGTGGAAGGGTTATATGACACAGACTGGACCGGATGACCCTGAGATGCTTGACTGAGAGCAGATGGGTCAGTCATACCCAGTGCCTCTTGCCAGGGTTCATGGTCCCCTGTGACATGATCTCCCCTTCCTGTGTAACCATATTTCTGCTTGATCATTCATTCATTCACTCATTCATTTGGCATGTGGCAAACACCAGCCATGGGCATGGCATGGGGCCCACAGGGATGTATAAGCCATGGTTGAGGTGTCTGTAGTCTTGTGAGTCAGGAGCTGACCATGTGTGATCCTAAGGAAAGACAGAATGAATAAAACGGGACCAAGTTCAGAGGGAAAGAGGGAAAAGATGCTTAATTTTGATAGGAGTGAGGTCTGGGGAAAGGCGCATTGAAGGATGCAGACAGAGAAGGGGATGAAGGGAACTTAGGCACTGGCCTGAGTCTGGGTGGCAGGTTCAGAGAGCAGGCGAACTGGGCGTGGCAGGGGCTCAGGGTGCAGGAGGGTGGGGTCTTGGAGAGGTATGCAAGGCGAGCAGGGGGGTGGGAGCTGAGGCCAGGCTGCGCAGAGCCTGGAATGCCAGCTTTGCACGCATGTGGTAGGCCTGGGAGACACTGAAAGTTTCTAGCAAGGCGGCACCGTTCTCCATTGATGGAGCCCTCCTCCTATCAGACTGCCCCGATTTTAATTATTCTTTAAGGGCTCTCCTCTTCCAGGAACCCCTCTTGGGTTACTCAGCCCAAAGTTTCCCATCTCTTGGTTCCTGGTCCTTTTGCTGTACTGGCCAACTTTGTGGCCACTGTGCAATTTCATGCTGTTCTTTAGTTCTTTCATGAGTCCATTTTGTCTCTCTTAAGGGATAAAATGCTTAGCAGAAAATTCATGACAGAATCCTACTTTTGAGTCCAGTCTCATTTGCATGGCTGCAAAGGGATATCCTACATCAGACCTCAGGTTCAGGGTCCTGCACTAGGACCTCAATCCCCAACGGTCCCACCGGCATTCTTCCCACGCTCAGGCTGCCACTCAGGGCCATGCTCTGTATCTTCCTTACATTCTTCACAGTATTTAAGGGCTTGGAATTCGGTGGGCAGTTAATGCAAGTAGCTATTGATTTCATTTCTGGTCAGCTCACGTCACCTCCTTCTGGGCCGTTCCTTCCCTGCCCCATATGGGGCAGGTACTTGCTGCTAGGTGGCAAAGGAATGCCTGACTCCAAAGCCCTGCCCTTCCCACCATCTCACACCTGGGGTTGGGTGTGTAACCCAAGCTTCCCTGGGGTCCCTCAAACTCATGGCCACTTTGGCTCATGGCAGCAATCACAAGAAAGCATTTCCTCTCAGCCAGTCTGGGTGTACACCACGGTGAGGCTCTGGGCACACTGGGAGGGCCCCACATCTGCAGGCTGCTAGCCCTCCCAGAGATGTTCCTCACGTCACAGCTTCTCTTGTGTCATGAAGTGTGTAAGTCACAGGGACAGGATGACCTCCAACTGCATCACCAAAGGCCCACTGTCCCCTGACAACAGATCCACTGGTGAAACCTGTCATTTGAGACTTGATGCATGACTTATCTCCTACACCACCCCTGTGGGGACAGAGCAGGGTCTGGGACTATGATGACCCCCAGTGGGTGGGTAAACTGCAGACAAGTGGGCTCAATCAATATATTCCAATCTAGGTTTAAAGGACTCCTCGAAGGCTCATTCTTGCTGGGAAAACCAATGGCGAGAAGGCTGGGCTGGCCCCCAGTTCCCTACCAAGGAATGGCAGACCCAGGCCCAGTTTGAGCCACTTCACGGAGACTTGGTAGGCGAGATGTTTTTTGGTTGCTCCCCCCAACCTTTGAACAGCTGCGTAGTCACATTCATAGCAGCTGATAAAGCAGGACTTTGGGATCTTGCTGACCAGGCCAAATTTTCAAAGGAGTCAACAACACTCTACCTTCAACCCCTCCTGTCCTGCCTCACCTGGGGCCTCCATACCTCCCCTCCCTGGACCATGCCACCAGAATCACAGCATCAGAATCCCGATCCCATCTCGTTACTTCTGATTTATCTGGTGCAAGCACAGGATAAATCTTCCCCCAGGCCAGCTGTGAGCATGCTGCTTCCCAACTAAAACACCCCAACATGTTCCAGTTTCCTATAGCAAGGAGTCCAAGGTCCAGTCCTCCCAGTTCCCACATGCTATGATTCCTCAGGATGACATGCAGGGCCCTGTGACTGGGCCCCAAGTTACCTTTTCAGCCTTATTTCTTTGTCTTCATCAGGCATTTAGCAAGCATTTTCTGTGTGCCAGGCACGGTATGAAGCTCTTTCAATGCATTATCTTAGGTAATCCTCACAACAACCCTTTGCAATTGGCACTTTCACATTTTGCTGGTGACAACATGGGCCCATGCTGCCCTTCCCCAAACACACTGTGCTTTTCTACCACTGAGGGTTTTGCTCATGCCGCTCCCATGCCTGGCACATTCTCTTTTTCCACACCTCCAACTGCTGAAACACTACACAACCTCCCGAGGCAAGTGCTTTCCCCTCTAGGGAGCCTTCCCCAGCTCCCCAGCTGAATCAGCATGTCCTTCCCTGCCCCGCCTCCCTCTGCAGCAGTCACTGTGCTCTGCCTTACAGCAGCCTACTTGTCCAGATAATTTTCTTCCCTGCCAGGCCCTGCAATCCTGAGAGAATAAGGACTGTTCTTTCACATCTATGTTACCCTCACTGTGTCTAGGACAGGGATGTGCAATGCAGCTCCCACCCGCCCTGGGCTCCCCCAGCCAGGGAGGGGACATATGGAGTTGTAACACAGCACCTCATGGCATCCATATCACCTTCCAGAATGTGTTCACAAATTCTTTGATACTCCTACCTTAGGTGGAACTTAGTTCCCTTCTCTTGAATGTGCTTGGATTTGGTCTCTCCCTCCTAACAAACAGAATATAGTGGAAGTGATAGTATGCAGCTTCTGAGAGTGGGCCATTGAAGGCATTGCAGCCTCCTCCTTGTTCTCCCTCTGGGATCACTCTCTCTGGGGGCCACAAGCTGCCACGTCATGAGGACGCTCAAGGAGCCTCTGTGGAGAGGCCTATGTGGGAGGAACTGAGGCCTCCTCCTAAAAGTGGTGGGGTGAGCAATCTCAGCAGTGGATCCTAGGCCCAGGAAACCCTTCACATGACTTCATGAGAGACCCTGAGCTATTAATAGAGCCACCAAGCTAAGCTAGTCCTGGATCTCTGACCCTCAGAAACTATACAAGATAATAATTACTGTTTCAAGCTGCTAAGTTTTGGAGTAATCTGTTACATAGCAACAGATTCTAATACAAACCCCAGTCAGAAATTTCTCTTCCCATCAAAAAGGGTTTGAAACACTCTTGCTTCAGTTCAGCAAGGCAGAAAATACCAGTGTCAGCAGAGCACAGAAATTCAAGTTCCCAGCAGAGCTGCAGCATCAAGGTAATGGAGAGAGGTCACGCTCTGGGCATAAGAAAGCAAAGGTGAACAGTCTGCAGCCTTCATTAGAAGGGAGCAAAGCCTCCTATGCAGCCAGGCTGATAAAGATGCACTTGCCTTGGGGCCAGGTCATAAACAGAAACAAAGAAACAAAGGCCATCACAGGAGAAAACGATGTGCAGCTCAGGGAAGGTCAGACAGAGGTTAAACAGGGTGAGGGCCAGCACCGTGGCTCATGCCTGTAATCCTAGCACTTTGGGAGGCCGAAGCGGGAGGACTGCTTGAGGTCAGGAATTCAAGATCAGCCTGAGCAAGAGCAAGACCCTTGTCTCTATTAAAAATAGAAAAATTAACCGGGTATGGTGGCACACGCCTGTAGTCCCAGGTACTCGGGAGGCTGAGGCAGGAGGATCGCTTCAGCATCAGGAATTTGAGGTTTCAGTGAGCTACGATGACACCACTGCAGTGTAGCCAGGGTGACAGAGTGAGATCCTGCCCCCCACAACCAAAAACAAAAAGGGGGTGAGAAAAAGAATAGAGCCTGGCCTGGAACAGAGACAGTGGGTTCCTAGAAAGAGAATGGGTTCCGGAATGAGATAGACCTGGGCTGTATCCCAGTTGTAACCTGAGGGCCAGGTCTCACCTGCTCTGAACATTGGTGAACTCATTTGTAAAGGATTTGCACAAGGCCTACTCACAGGAATGACGTAGGGGTTGAATGAGACATAATATAAGGCAGTTCTTTAGTTCAAGAGGACCTGGACATTCATATCACAATTATAAAGCCAATGGTGGATATCTGTGTAATAAATGTATTCGGTTTTCATTATAGAGCTGTTTATTCAAGAAAAATCATTGTATATCTTCTGTTCCAGGCAGGGAGCCAGAAATGCAGTGTGAACAGGCAGATGCAGCTCCTGCCACCAGAGACCCTGTTGTCAGGTGGGGAGATATAAACAATTACACAGATAAACAAACCTCTGGGATAGCCATTGTTATATTTCTGACCACTGCAGTCAACATTGTGGTGTCCACAGTGGGAAAAATTTGGGCAGCAGCTTCCAGCACCAAGCTTATTTCTGAGTGCATTTCAAGTTAGACTCCAACAAAGCAGCATTCAATGAATATCTGATTAAGAGAATCTCCAATACTGAGTATCCGCTATAAACAGATGTTCCCTTTTTAGGCCTTGTCCCACTTAAGCACATTTTCATGCAGTGATTCAGGGAAGATGTTGAAAGAGCAATTATAGAGGGAAGACTGAGGACAGCCAAACGCCAGACACTGAAGAAGTCCCCGTCCCAGAAGGAGGAGGAGGGGAGGGAGGAGGGGAGGCAGCAGGATCAGGGGGAGAGGGTTTGGCCTGAGAAAGAAAGAGTTGTAAAAGAACAGAATGGAGGCCATGCTTTCTTTTCTAATTTGAAAAACACTGACATTTATAAGAAGCAATGAAATAGAATTATGCAAGGAACAGGTTTTACGGCTGCGAAGAATATATACATACGTTAATTAGTACAAATCACTTCTTGACAAAAATGGAGACTTAGAATAATGGATTACTGCCAACTATGATCATATAAAAATTCCATTTCTCTTTCCATAAGGGAGAAAATTTTATTTATTATGTGTCTAAGTTTTTACTTATTATTTATCATGTGTCTGAATCCTTGGGAAATAAAATTCTTTCCCTATCCTCTTCACAAAAAAATTTTCAATATTCTTCGACTGTTTTACGAAGGAAGCACACAGTGCTTTGAAGTATTAATGTTCTTAAATCTTCCTACAGAGTTTCATAGGTAATTTATGTTGTCATGGAAACATGTCGAATCTCTCTTCAAAAATCTTGTCTACATTTGTTATTATTACACTGTTCTCGAAGAAGGGAAGCAGTCTCCTTCATAACTCTGATGGAGGCAGTCAGTGAATGCTGCCAGTAGCCAAGCTATTGTCAGGATGTGGCTGAGGAAGTAGAATCTGTAGACTGAAAAGAAAAAACATTCCTGAGCCTATTGCAAATGGTTTAGAGAGCCTTTTCTGTCCTTTTAAAGGGTAGTGGAAGATTGCTTCCTCCTGGCCAGATATGACTGGGTCAAGGGAGGAGCTTTAAGGTCTATGCACAGCTATATGCCTGCATGCATTTTTCTTTTGTGTGAAAGGGAAAAAAAAGTATCATATAGAGAATGTCAGTATTCTGATCATTGAGGATCATTCTTCTTTATTAATACCCAATAAGCACATGTACGCCATGTATGATGGTTTTCTAAAATGAGGAAAGCACATGCTTGGACAAAAAAAAAGATCAACATATAAAGAAAAGTTTGAAGCTAATCTAATATGATCGAAAATTAATGGAAAAGAATCCTCCCTCTCTCTTACATAGAAAGATCTGATATGGGGGCCGGGCGCGGTGGCTCACGCCTGTAATCCTAGCACTCTGGGAGGCCGAGGTGGGCGAATCGTTCTGAGCTCAGGAGTTCGAGACCAGCCTGAGCAAGAGCGAGACCCCATCTCTACCAAAAATAGAAAGAAAATTAATTGGACAGCTAAAAATATATATATAGAAAAAATCAGCTGGGCATGGTGGCTCATGCCTGTGGTCCCAGCTACTCGGGAGGCTGAGGCAGTGGGATTGCTCGAGCCCAGGAGTTTGAGGT
>RJWJ010016199.1:0-34865 GCA_004363605.1 Indri indri
TTTGGGGATTTTATTGGGGTTCTATAAAACTCTTCTCTATTTACTTCTTTCTGTTTTTGCTATTTCTCAGAAGGAAGAATTGCAAGTTTGTTCTGATTGTTTTACTTTAATTTCATCTCACTTGTATCAAACAAATACTTAAATGTCCATGCGAGTAATAATTTTCCTATTATTTTTTATTTCATACTCTTCAAAGTTTCCTCTGATATTTGCATTAACTTCTTCCTTTCTTTCATAATAGTAATCATAATAGTAAATACTTTTATAGTGAATACTATGAACCTGGCCCTGATCTATAAATACTTTAAATGTATTAGCTCCTCTAATCCTCACAAATATCCCGTGGGTGTGTGCTTTTATTATAGCTGTTGAAAACTGAGGGAACCAAGGTACAGAGAGTTTAAGCAATTTACCTAAGGTCACTAAGTGAGTGCATAGTTAAAACAGCATTTCAAACCAGGCAGTTTGGTCCAGGGTTCGTACTTTTGAGAAAGGAGAGAATTTAAATGTCTGTACTTATTTATTTTATGTAGACATTGTTGATTCTTCATTTTGAAATGTATTTCTAATAACGTTATTTTTATAAAGGTAATTTATTGATAACATAAGGAGGGTATTCAGAATGTGCCTTACTTCATTGGTGAAAACTATCAAGATGGCTTCTCTGAGTGTGCAGAGTTATAGTTTGAAATGCTAAAAACAGAAACAGCTTCCCTCTTTCAGGATCTATGGATTAAAAGGTATCATACATACACATGCACATGTACATATTACGTTTTCTTCTCTGAACTGTTTTCTGAGGTAGATGCTGAGTGTTCACCTGGCTAGCTTCCTTTTGCACTGTATGGCCTGGGAGGTGGCAGGTGAAATCAGGAAAAAAATCAACAACCCCCCCCCCCAACCACCGCGCAAACTACCTTGCCCTCCCCTAGCATAGCTTTTAATTCCTTTTAAGAAGATCTTCGTTTAGCCAACTGTTAACATCTTTGTACCCATGAGAGCGTTTGGGTTGAAAGTAACAGATTTTGTTTGTATTCAATCATTCCCTGTTTTCCAGCATGCCGTCCTTGATGAAATGTTAGCCCTCTCTTCTTATAACTGCCTAAAGCAGAGCTACTAGAGGCTCCAGCAGGAAGAGTAGACTCACACTAGTTTATACTTCCGAAAAATTTAAATTTCATATCTGTCTTTCTGTTAAGATTCCTCATAGTCTTCAAGGCACTGATAACCCTGTACTGTTAAGGATTTATTTTCTTTAGTCAATTTTACTATAATTTAATGATGTTGAGGAGGAAGGTAAGTTAAACATGTATGCCCTGCCTGCCATCTTGAACTGGCAATCAGAATAGAAATAATTATGAATGCTTGAGAAATATTTCAAATTTCCCTAGATATATTGTTTGGCTTTTATAGATATTGAAAAATTAATATATAAATGAGTACCACAAACAAAACAGAGCCATCTACTATAACATAACTAGAAGTACACCAAAGATTATGAACTATAGTATTTGCAGGGGCTTTTCTTGGCTTCTCACTTGTCAGTATGCTTTCTGCCACTTTCTGTGCTTCCATTTGCTTGTTTCATTTTGAAATCAATTCTTCTGGGCAGAGTGATTTTTTTTTTTTTCCAGATGAGGAGCAAAGAAAACAAAACATATTTTAAAAATATATATTTTAAAACCTGCCCATATCCCTTTATATGATTGGTTTGAGCTATCAACCTCAAGGCAAACTTTGGGAAGTTATTTTTAGTAATTTTTTTTTTTACTGATTATAAAAGTAGTTCGTATTTATAAGAGAACATTGGGGAACACATATAAGCACAATGAATGAAATAAAAATAAACTTATCTCTTTATCCTATCATCGACATGGGGAACTTCTTCAATCTCTGCATGGCCTGTAACTTCTCAGTGTATTTAATAATGGAACCACGAAATGTGTCAAACATTTCCTTCATCTGACCTCACTACTCATCAGTAAGTTGCTTTCCCAAGATAATACAGAAAGCTGCCCTAATGAAGACTTTAGAATTACTTTTCCTTTTCCAAGGCATAACTTTGGTTCGAATTTGTCGAATTGTATAATTTTTTCATACATACTCTATTTACTTTCTTTTTTTCTTTTTTTTTTTGTCAAAATAAGGATTCTTCAGCCATTCTGTACTGACTCTAAAGTCAGCAATTCCAAACCTGGATCATCTGTATTTTTCCTCTTTTTGTTTGTACAAGTAAGATTTGAAAAAAGCACATGGGTTTCTAAAGTCCTGCTGTGCCAGCCACAATTTCCCATAAAAGGGGAACATTTATTTGTGTATATGAAGTCCAAGACAGCAGTACTTGGTCAGACATGAGACAGATGTATGTGTGCACAGCTGTTTGTGTTTAAGGACAGAATACAGACATAAATAAGGTTAGATATTCTTGGTTTGGCGCTAGAATATTTTCATATAACATATTCAAAGGAATATCTGTCATAACTCAAAACAAGGAGAAATTTATCAGAAACAGAGCACAGAGCCCTTCCCCACAGCCAGGATAAACAAAACCAATATGGGCCTATCAAACTATGGTCTTGTAAAATAAACTTCATTGTACAAAAGAAAACCACCTATTTATTCATAAAGATATTGTCAGACATTTTCCCAAAGTCAGATAGTGTTGTCTTCCATGAAATTAAAGGGTAGAGGTATATTTTTCTTGCTTATCTATTGCTATCAGAATTGCTATTATATTTAAAGCTAATAACACTAGAAAAGGATGCTGTGTGGATAATACCATTGCTGTCTTTGCCATTCGGCTTCCTTCCCAAGCTAAGACACACTAGCAAACTTTTTCATTTTTATGAAAAAAAAAATTTTATCTAAACAATCCTGCCACTTCTCCAGTATATTTCAATGGCAAAATGATTCCTCAGAAAGATGCTTTTATCTGTGTGATACCAAAAAGTGCAAAATAATAAATTACAAATCTGAGACCTGATGGACCAGAGATTGCTATGGAGTCAGGATTTGTTTTATGGCTATTATGATCCAGAACTTTGAGAAGTAACTCAGGAAAAAGACTAATAGGGAATGTTGCTAATTCCTTTATTTATTTATTGTTATCCTAACTCTTAAGCCCTGTCCAATTAAGAAAAGTCCTTCATATTATGCATTATCTGGATAAAATAATATATTTGTAAATCAGAATTTATTCAAATATTTTTTTTAATGGAAGGTAGAGTTAGTACTCATTTTCACACTTTATCTGCCAAGATTTTCACACCTCAATCCCTCCTTCGATTCTCCCTCCAGGTCTTTTCTTCAATAAAATTCCTTTAACAGCTTAGAGCAGGCCTTCAAAGTAACTGCACTCTTTGTTTAGAAGATACTCTTGTTTTGATGAGAATCCTAAAACAACTCCTTTAAAGGGTTTGTTTAAAAGAATTGAAGACATGGAGATATCCATAAGACTGAAATGCTACACTTTATTTACATAAGTTTGGACTTTGAAGAAGTGTTTTGTTTTGTTTTGTTGTCAACCCAATAAATCATATTGAGAATCATGGGTGATTTACAATGTTCAAGACCCAAAGAAGACAACTAAGAGTAGTCTGTCCTTTTAACCTCTACTCTGGTTACTTAGCCATTATTAAAGTCATATGACAAAGCCAGAAGATTAAAAAATAGAATTACCTCTAGAAATAAAGTATTCCACGCTATGTCTAAAAGTAGATAGAGTGGCTAAGATTTTTGAGGTTTTCAAAAATTTAAAACCTCTTTGAAACATATATATATATATATATATATAGCATTTCTTTAGTATAATTTTTAGAATCACATATTTTACATGATAATGCATGCAGAGAAATCTAGTAGGAAAACATTGGGAAGAGAAAAAATTACGGGAGCAATGAAAAGTACTTTTTATTCTTCTCATAAATTTAAAATTAATACAGGAAGCAGCATTATAAAGAAGTTCATACTGTAAAATAAAATGTGGTTTTTGTTGCCACAGATATATAGTAACACCATAGTTTACAGGGGGAAAAAATAGCCTAAAGAGTTATATAAAGTATTTTTAAGAGGAAGCTTCTTAAATTAAATTTTGAATAAACTTCTTTAGAGTATCTGTTCATTTTCTGATCTGCTTGTTTTGTCTTCGATCTCTTTACTCTGAGTATTACGTCAAGAATAAAGAACTAACTGATGAGCAGACTAGGGCACAAAGGGAAGTAAAACTCAGTGGAAATCAAGCAGAGGGGAGGAAGGAGGAGGGGATGGACAAAAACCTACCTAACAGGTACAAGGAACACTATTTGTTTGATGGGCACACTTTTAACCCTGACTCAAGCACTGCAAAAGTGATCCATGTAACCAAAAACATTTGTACCCCCATAATACTTGGAAATTAAAAAAAGAATGGAAAACAATTTTTAAACAAATAAAATGGAGTACTCTGAAAAAGAAAAGACTGACGGTGGCTAGCAGAGAAAGAAAATGAGCAAATTTACAAATTAAAATGCTAATGCAAGTCACAGGAAAAATCATGCAATGTATGTCAATGCAAAAGTTTTTTTCTGACACCTGTTTAGTGCCATGGCCACCAGGATAACACCTGCAACGCAACAGGAGTTCCAATAAGGGAAGACAAGACCACATCTTAAGTCACTGTTTTATGCCACAGACATGAGCCATGTTAGTTTTGCGGGAGGTGCTGGTTCTGCCTACACAGAAAATAAGAACAACATATCATACTTCATCTGTTGGTATGTCTTTGTATCTTTACTATACCTGATACATCCATAAACTTTGTATAGTATTGACATGCTTATTTTTCACACATAAACGGTTCGGTATTTTACATTTAGTTCTGTAAGTCTTTTTCTCTCAACATTATATGGTTGAAATTTGTAGATGTCGATTTCGAGTTATCTCTCTGTTTGTACTCGGAAGTATGTAAATATTATAATTTAGAACCTAAAACATGCTGTTTACAACAATATGCATTCTAGAAATAATGCATACACTGTAAATAACCAAAAATTTTCTCCCAAATATCACATAAAATTACAAAAGCCCTCCAAAAGTAAGTCATGTTGCCAAACTGTGAAATTAAGCTCCACATTTGCCTATTTTTCCAGTAGACAGGTGATTATTTTGCAGAAAATTTCTTCAAGAATGAGTAAGGAAGTTGACATGAGACTGTATGGAGTATGCATTCTTTACCTTACAAGAAATCTAGATTCTGAACAACCGCAAATATTTACCAAAATAATTTAGAAAGAAGAGTTTTCTCTAACAAAATGATTATATTAAGGAAACAGGAACAGGAGAGGCCTAAAATATGCATACTCAATGATACTGTTAACATTTGGAATAAAAAACTTTAACAATGTTATTTAATAATTGAAATGCTGAGTCTGACACTCATAAATAAGTATAATGAACTTACCTCAATTTTTGTGAAATATTGTCTCTAATATTACTATTTTTAAAAAATAAAGAACGAACTGCTTAGATTTCCTAAATTAGTTGTAAAACTTACAAACATAAGAGAAAGCCTTAACTGGAAAAAAATCCATAGACGTTTTATTTCTTAGTGATAACAGTGGTAGTAAAGAACCAAACATAAAAAGGAAGTGAGTGGACTGAAGGTGGACTATTTAATTACCTGTTTATATGTTCCATTAATGTGCTGAGTTGAAAAATTTATACATTGTAATTTTCAAGCAACAGCAATATTTGTTAACCAAACTTGGAAGCTCTCTTTGACTTGTAACTTAGTATTGGCAATGGCAATAACAATAAAAGCTACATGTTACGGAACTTTTAATATATGCCAGGCACTGTGTAGAAAGATTACATTATATAATAAATATAGTATGATTTTCCTGATAACCCAGTTAAGGTAGGTTTTTGTGGGGGTGTTTGTTTTTATTGTTGTTGTTCGTCTCACGGTTTGGGAAATTGAAGTTTAGAGAGGTGAAGGAAACTTTCCAAGGTTACCCAATAAACATGGCAGTTCCAAATGCAGACCTATGTGATTCTAGGGTAGAGTTGCCAAATTAAGCAAATAAAGGTACAGGACATCCAGTTATTTTCAATTTCAGGTAAACAACAAACAATCGTTTAGCATAGGTATTTCCCATGCAATATTTGGGACACTCATATACTAACTAATTATGTGTTGTTTATCTGAAATTCATGTTAATCTAGGTATCTTGTGTTTTGACTGACAACCCTACTCTAAAGCTGATCTGGAGGTCTTAAATCTCTGCTATTCTGCCTCTCAGAAACTGGGAAGACCACCTGGGGCAGCCACTACATACTTTGCTTTTCTGGACAAGGGAAGGTCAGTAATAACCACATGGTTTCCCCTTCTGCATCATCCAATAGTTCAATGGTTCTCAAACTTTAGTGTGTGTAAATATCATCTAGGGTACTTATTGGAAATGAAGATTCCCTACCAGAGTCACGGCTAGGCCTAGAAGTGTACATTTTTAACAAGCGCCCCCGATGTTTCTGATGGTGATAGTTCTTGGCCTATTCCCCGAGAAATCATGAAACAGCAGGCCTACCCAAGAAAAATGTATACATCCTGATCTGGTTTGAATAAAAGAAAAAAAAATAAGAAAAATGTAATGCTATTGGAAAAAGTGCTAGAAAAACTAAACATCATTTTAGGGACTATGTAGACTGCCATAAGAGGTCTGACTAAAATGAATAGAAATGCAGTCTGGAAAAACATAAGCTGAGGAAAGATTCAATTGAGCTTTATGTTGCCATGACCCAGATGGTAATATTTTAATAAGTGGGATAACCAATTAAGTCCAATGCATATGTTATAGCCTACTACTATTCTTCTGGACAACGGCCATGGGAATTAAATGCTGATGTCCTTGAACATGCTATACATATTAAATTTTAATATTTCCTTTTTTCCCCTGCTAAGTTACTCATTTCCAGTTACTCATTGCCTGCTCTTAACCCCTTATTTTTTTGTTCATTCAGTGTACAGATAGATGACTCAATCATTTTGACCTTCTTCCAAATTGTATTATCCTACTTATCTTTAGAACCTTCTTGTAGACAACAAACTAAAATAAGATTCAATTTAAGTTAATTAGTGTAACTAAATGTTTTTCTCCTTAATGCTATAAAACCATTCAAATCCCAAGGAATCTTATAATGATATAATTCAATTACTTTGTGACTTCATCTCTCCACATTCTTTAGAATGTTACCTATAGCCATTTTAACATCCACATTCTTAATTGTTACACTGTACTTCTTCACTTTACATGTTCCCAGTATTTAAAAATCTTGTTATTTCAGTAAGAAGATGGCTATTTTTTTTTAAAAAAAATATTCCCTTTCTGCAACAATCCCACTGCCCTTAATTGGCTGTTTGATGCCACCTAGGAAGAACTGAGGGCCATCAGTAGATACTAGCTGACCAAGACTTTCAAATAAATCACCTTAATTTTATATGTTATCCAAATGATTTTCCCAAAGTTTCGGTTTATATGCTGAAAGACAACACTAACTAGGTCTGAATCTGCAGTAAGTCGCAGAGCCATGCCTCAAATAAACCGGCAGAGTGGCTCTCCAGAGGGATTATTAGGTAAGACTTACTTCCCAGCCATGTTAGACCTTGAAGCTTCTGTTTTGAGGCATCTGTCATGGGTCTGAATTCCATCAAACACACACACATGCACACACACAAATACACACACACAAACAACTGGAACTATGTTATTTACATTAACGTGCTCTGACTAAAGGTGTGAGAGCGGCTCCTCATCTCTCTGATGTAATTTGGCTGTCTATGTCCTTCAACCATAAAGACGTTTTCTTACAGGTCATCTACTTTTTCTAGATAGCTGAGTTGCTGAGTAAATGGGATGGTACTATACTGTCCTTGCTGAGAATTATACATTCCCACTAGTAGACAGCAGGCATAATTTCACTTACCTAAAGAATTCTGGGTCCTTTACCTTTTGACAGAAATTTTTAAATTGACATCAAATTTCTTTAAAAATGTCTGTTAGTATTTTGAGTAGGATTGCATAGAATCCATAGGTCATTTTAGGGAGGACTACCAACAAAATTGAATCTTCCAATGCATGATAGCAATCTTCCAATTTATGAAAATATCTGTCCATTTGTGTAGGTTGTCTTGATTTTATAAAGTTTTTTTTCACTTCTGGAGTTCTTATTTGGTTATTTTATTTGTTTGTTTGTTTGTTTTTTTGAGACACAGTCTCACTCTTTTTGCCTGGGCTAGAGTGCCGTGGTGTCAGCCTAGCTCACAGCAACCTCAAACTCCTGGGCTCAAGCAATCCTTCTGCCTCGGCCTCCCGAGTAGCTGGGACTACAGGCATGCGCCACCATGCCCGGCTAATTTTTTCTATATATTTTTTTAGTTGTCCGATTAATTTCTTTCTATTTTTAGTAGAGACGGGGTCTCGCTCTTGCTCAGACTGGTTTCGAACTCCTGAGCTCAAACAATCCGCCCGCCTCGGCCTCCCAGAGTGCTAGGATTACAGGCGTGAGCCACCATGCCCGGCCTTTATTTGGTTATTTTATTATGGTTTCTATTTCTCTGTTGAATTTATCATTTATTCACTGAGATTTTCATTCATTAAAAATATGGTTTTTTTGCTTATTTTTACTTTACTGAGGATAGGGATAATATCGCCGTAAAATTTTTGTCTGATAGTGTCTGATAGTTCCAATATGCAGTTCATCGTAGATCCAATCTCAATGGATTTCCTTTTCTCTTGAGAATGTGTTTCTTTTTCTTGGTTTTCCATATTTCGGACAATCTTGGATTGTATCCCAGACATTACGAATGTTAAGTTGTGGAGATTCTTGATTCTCTTATTTTTCTTTGATGGGTGTTGTTACTTTTGTTTTAGCAAGTAATTTTCTCGCTGCACTTGAACTTCAAAACCTTCTTGGTTTCTTGAGTGGCATCTCCAGTCTCAGTTCAGATCTTTTGCCTTTGGGCTGTTTCGAGTCTGTTTTATGCCTGCATGGTTCAAGGGGCAGTCAAAAGTATGGGCAGACAATTTAAGGATTCCTTTTCTGGCTCTTACCCTTGTGAGATTTACCTGTTCTCTTTAGTGGTTAAGGTTTTGTGGCTACATGTTTTTGATTCCCCTGGCCAAAAAGATTGGATATGTGTGTGTGTCCCTGGTCTGCACCTAATCCACGATAAAAGCCATACAGAGGGGAACCTACTTAAGGAGCTCCTCAAGTTCCCTCCTCCGAGCAAACAAGGATTCTGCTCCAGATCTGTCGTCTCTGTTCACTCTCCAGGACCTTCAGGCATTGGTTTAATGTCTTATGTCCAGGTTTTCTAATTATCTTCTGTAGAGTGGTTTATCCCATAGATATTAGTCTACCATACCTGGAAATAGAACTCCCTACCTGAAAAACTGATCTTCCAAACTGCAAAGATAGCATTCAATCTATGAATTAAACTTGGGTGTGCTTGAAATACTGTCTTTACCTCATTAGAGGCAACTCTCTTAATAACTGGTGAGTCCAACATGGCTAGATGCTTTCAATTACTCAGTGCTGGTCATTCTTGAACATCTAGATTCTAGAAAGTCTTTACCTATTATACCACACTCTTTCCTTTGTCAGTATAGACGAACATCATAGATCAACGTCAAATGGTAAAGTTGAAAGTGACAGACCCCTAGTCATTGTTTTTAAAAGACTTTTAAAAAAAAGTAGGAGAGAAACTGGACAGTTTTGACTGAGATGGGATTTAGGAACTTCCCCAGGATTAGTTTTCCCATGCCGCCCTTGACCTCTGTCCCTGTTTTAGGTGCGATTGCTAGTATTCCCTGCTCTTGCAAGTTTCCTCTTGATACAGATTTTAATCTCTTTTAGTTTATTTAGTAGATTCATTAATTTACTAAGTGCATATTTATTTTCTAACTTTTTCCTACTCCTTCCCCATTGTATTTTTTCTCTAGTACTTATCTCTGTTTCCCAGATTTTCTTCTCTTTTAATGGACCACCCACCAAGCCTCCAGCTTAGCCAATATTCTTAATATAACTTCTTCACTGAGCAGTTCTTGAATCCCTCTTTCATTCTCAAATCTCTACAGATTCATGGCAGACACAGATTAGAAAAGCCTAAATTTCTTTCCTTCTTTGACTTCATCCATTTTCTCCCAACAGCTGACTTAGCATTCTTCTTGAAATAGTGTAAATATTTGCTTAGGATTTTGTCCCAATACCCCACTCAGTGAGACATCAGTGCTAATAAAACAGCAGGGAAATGTCACAGAGAATTTTCTACATTCTATGACTTAATGACTAAAGGGGATCTTTGTTTAATTAAGTTTTATATCTGTTTTATTTCCACCCTTAAACAACACTGAATTTCTCAGGGCCCTTATTTGCATTTCTCATTTCTTTTACATTAATGAGATCTTGAATTCTTGGCTAGACCAGAGTAGAAAAGTCATTTTCCCTTGAATATGAGAACCAAATGGAGTTTGTTTCTTGGACATACTCCAGATTTCCCAACAATTTCAGAGTGAAGTGGGCACTGACCAGGACCATCATCCAGGGGTCTCTAAAATCCCACAGGCCTAGACATCTCATCAGAGTGGTCAGACAAGACACAAATAAGCTCACAGTAATGATTTTTAATGTTCTTTACATGGAGATTGAAATAAAGATGATTTATTGATTTATATGCATCTAAAATAGTTCTGCAGTACTTACTCTGTGTCAGGCACTGTTCATGCATATTAACCCAATGGTGGTGGCATTTGTTCTCCTCTTTCTGCTAAAGTTCAGGATCTTGTTTAAGATCATACACCTAGATTTTGGCTTAGCTGGGGTTTGTGCTCTGGTCTTTGGTTCTAGAGTCTGTGCCCTCACCTAATGCACAACACTGTGCTATCTTAGTATTTGTCACTTATATCCTAATAGAGCAGAAGACTCCAAGAAAGAAAGGACTCACATCCAATAATAAACGAAGCAAGACAGAGATGCCAGGATAAACAAAGGTGCCCAAATAACCTTAGACTGTATAGTTAAATACAAATGGTAATACAGTGAATGGGAACACACCATATATTAGATTAAACCACATGAAATTGCCATTTTTGTATATCAGAAATGACTGAATATTGACAACTTCAAATGGTCAAGTCTAATATTATTAATAAGTCAGAATACTTGAAATAGATACTCAAAGGGAAAACTTATTAGCAGGTTGGAATTAAAACCATTAGCTATGGCTGGGTGAGATGGCAAAATTAAATATTCTTACAGGTCTCCTCTGTCAATGAGGGAGCATGAGGATGTAGAAATGTGCCAAATGTCTTATCTTAGTGATGAGAGGCACAGCTGGGAACAAGAATGCCTTGGTTAGTGGGCAGTGGGTCAGATCTTATTTTTGTAGAATGCTGGAGAAACATGTGTTCGATTATAAGCATCAGAAAAACGAAGGGTGTTCCTGGGAAACTGATATTCCCTGCAGCTTGTAGCCAGAGTCTGTAGAACAGGCAGGTCAGGAAGGGTGGTGGTTGCTCAGGAGTGTATAAATCCCTTTGCGAATGGCAAAAGAAATTTCTCACACCTGATCCAAGCCTCATTCTCTGTGAGTGGTATTATCCGCAATTGTATAGAATCTAAATATGCTAGTGTCTTTTATGAGCCACCTCTGGTGGAACACAACAATATATAAATATTGTGACCAAAAGAAATTGCCCTACTTTGAACTACTTTGGGCAAAATCGTAAACATTATTGACATTTCACGATGTCAATTTAATTGTACTTTCTAGAATTCTTTCTTAAATGGTTTTGACTAGAATGACAAATACTCATAATTATACAATTCTTAATAATCCCCTCTACAATTGTCCAAAAGTCTTTAAAAAACTAGAGCACATAAGGAAGACTGCTTGAGAAAAATGATTTTAATATTCATGAAAAAGGTTAGAAGCGAGTTTTAGGTAAAATTTTAAGCACCGTATTTGTTTCTTCTTTCCATTTCATTTCCCTTGTCTACTGAACAGGATGCTTTCTGTGTTATGATGTTCTATGCAAGTGTAGTATTTAGATTACCTTTGGAGAAGGTCGGGATTGCCTTTTTACTTTCAATACAGAATTAGCATACTTCCTGGGACACAGCACACTTAGATTCGACTCCAGGGTTTTTGAAAAGGGAAATGAAAAATTCAGAACTGTGGAAAACACTGTAATTTAAACACATCATTTAATATGTCTTTTTTAACATGGTGTACCAAATTTAATGGAAAGTGGGGTAAATACATTAATCTGCTCTCATATTAGAGCAAAGTACAAAGAAAGTTATTCATACTTAAATTGGAAATAGCAGCATGACTTATGGTCTCCTGGGAGAAGAGGGTGAAATGGAATCTGTTGAGTCTGTGACAGACTACATATACATGAAAATGCTTGAAAAAGACAAAAAAAATATCAAGTATGCTAGAGAAAAATCATACCTACTGATGGGAGTCCAGTGCCCAGTGCCCAATATCTACTGAAAATGGAGGAAGCTAAGAGAAGACAAATCATTTCATTAATAACAATGATCAAATACTTTGATATGTTTCATTGATTGATTACATTCTCCTTCCTATAGTCTGGCTGAGAAGTGACAAATATTAAGGAAACAACCAACTAAAGAAGGGAAAAACAAAGAAGCGGGGAGGGAAGAGAAGAAAAGATAAGGTCTGCTGAGATGACACAGATTAAATTTGGAATTCAGGAACGGGTAGCAAGAGCAGACTTCAGACAAATCTGAAGCCTGAGTCTGCTAAGGAGTGCTCTGGGTTTTTGGGAAATTGATCTTTGTTTCATTCAATATCTCAGTAAACACTCTGAAATGTGATGGAATTGTTTATATCAGTAGCTTCTGGTGAGAGGGCCAGTCTTGAGGACACCCAGGTATAAGGGAGATCTAGAAATAAAGCCCTCTGTGAGAATGGAGCTTCTCACATCTGCTGGAATCAGATGGTGGAACCACATCTGGTGGAACCACTCCTTGTTGTTGATAACATTCACATTCCACATCCTCTGTCATTAAATTCATGTTGTACCCTCTTCTGTTGGGATCTTGTCAACAATAACACCATTATCCTAATTGTAACAAACATGATAAAGTTTACTGCTAGCATGGGATAGCAGAATTGACTTCTAAATAGCAAGAGGGAAATTTTCAAAAATATAATAGTAAAGTCAAAGACATAGCTATATCAAGAGGGCAGAAATAAAATCAAATATATAGTTGAAAACTAAAAGTGAGCAAGACAAATTCCCCTCTTGAAAGAGAGAGACTGGGAGATTATTATTTTTTTTTTTAAAAAAGCACATACTTTTTAAGTGAAACATACTAAAAGCTAAATAATGATGAATAGATGAAAATAGTGGAATGGCAAAAATAATATCAGGCAAATTCTGCACAGACCAGAATTCAGCAAATATGCTGTGAGGAAAAACTTAAAAGAATTTGAATCATCTCAATTTTCTAATGTGTAACACCAGACCCCTAAACCAGTCCAAGCATTTGGTGATCTCTCTTTCCCCTGGCAGAGGCTCTCTCTGCTTGGGTAAGTCCAAAGTTGGCCCACACTTATGCTCAAAATCAGCAAAATCTCCAAGCAGAATAAAAGAAAAAAGCTGGAGATCACCAGCTCACCTCAGAAAGCTTCTTCCTCTTTGGGATTCCAGTTGTCCTAATAATCCTTGCTTATACAGCTCTCTGATGCCTTTAAAAATAGGTTGTTTCATTTTAATCCAGCTTTTCTAGTTGTTGGAGTGGGAGCATTGGTTTGCTGTGACCTCCTACATCCTACATGAAGTGCAAATCCCAGTTATCTATTAATCCTCGTTTCATGCGTCTCCCTCCATCCATTCAGTGCCACGTCCCCCGTTGATTCTATATCTGTAAAGTCCCTTGAATCCTGTTTCCTCTTTTCTTTTCCACAGCCACTATTTTAGTTTGTTATTTACTTATCTTTCCAGGATGATGACAATGGCACCTCATTTCCCCACCCCTAGTCTCTCTTCTGTACAACCAATACTCTAGACAGTTCTGTAAACTAATCCTTGGTGAGCGCAGCTCTAGTGATGCTGGTCTCCAGCTAAAACATTTCCATGCCTTTCTGTCACAGTTTAATGTCAAATTTTTGTCCCAATATATCTCTCATTTTATGATTCATATTGCTTATGCTTCACCCAAACCAGACTATTTAGTGTTCCTTTAACATAGCCCATGCATTGCCACTATTTGCCCTTTGTCCATGCTATCCTCTCTACTTGAGAAGTTAAAATGACAAGTAATGATTTATTTCCCCTATATATCTGCTTATAGACATACTAGCTGTGATTCAAGTCACTATTTAAATGCTGCCTCTTCCACGAAATCTTCATTTATGCTCCAACAACATCTCATGATTATACCTGGTTGTAAATCTTCCTGGCAGGTATTTTTTACTTGCCTTTTGGCGCTTACTAAATTTTGTCCTACCTTCTATTGATTTATGTATCTCCACCACTGAAGTGTAAAATTTTGAGGTCAGGGAACTCTTTGTATTATCTGGTAAAATATCCATTTATTAAATCCTTTTGCACAAAAAAGAACAATAAACATTTGTAGATGAAGAAAAGAATGAGCCATGTAAGTGATCAAAAGCTGATGTCTAATTGTACAGAGAGATTTTCTGATGTGTGAACCTACTCTGTCCCTTTTCTGCTTTGTTTCTCACCATGTTTCTGTAACACTGGGAGTAGGAGGTATTCAGATTACCTAATGAATGCTTGGAGCAAAGTAAACCTCCTGCTTGGCTTTCTGTTTTAGCTTTGTCACTTTCAAAGCATTGTGTAGAGAGAGATGATTTGGAGCAAATACAAAATATTGCTCTAAGCAGCATAATGTATTTGTCTCAATTTATAATTCATGTTAAAGTTTAAATATTCAGTATATGTCTGCAAAGTGCTTTCAGCACCTCAAAAGAATAACATAATTCAAATACGAAGTGCCATTATGTTGTTATCTTCAGCTTCTCAGTTTATGAGGTCATATTTATTACTCATGTAGTCGGATACTTTACATTTCTACAAATCCTACCCAGAAATACTCCCACCCTAAATAAAACCGTTCAAAGTGAAGATCCATAGTTTGAAAGTAAAAATAAATAATGAAACTGGGTAAAATGATCTGTTAAAGCCCATTTGGAACAAAAAAGCATCAATGAGAAACTTTTTAAATGAAGCAGAGAAACATTTATTTGTGCATCAGCTAAACTACTTTCTCTGTAGCCTGCAAAGTATCAACTGTCATGTTCTATAAAACTCTGTGAGTCATGAGGTTCCAACAAGCACTTATCACTGCCTGTCATCAGTTTGTGTGGACTGAAAGCTTGCAGAAAACAAGGTTCTAAAGCCTGAAATGATTAATAACGTAGTTGAAAGAGATTATAAAATGAGGGTTCTTTCCTATTATTGGATAATGTTATGTTATTTTTGTTGTGTCTACATAAGAAAACCTTAAATTATTTAGTTCAGTAAATCTGTTTTAAAAACAGGCAAATTAATAAATGTAATTCATGTAAATAAAACAGTATATACATATATTGTGATTTGCATAATTTTAAACCAAGCACTCCCTATCTCTCAACTCCAGGAGTAGATACAAGAGCAGCAGAGGAAGAACAACAGGAAAAAGAGTGTGGACCCTAAAACCAGACTGCCCAGGGTCAGATCCCTGGCTCAACAATTAGCTATGTAGCATTGGGCAAGATAATTAAAATCAAGGTTTCTGTATATTCTTCACTTTGATTGGAGTATCGGTTAATGGATATATACATTTGTCAATACCCACTTAACTGAACACTTAAGATCTGTACATTTTATTTGGTTTCAATCATATCAATATCTCAATAAAAAAGAAAAAAACATTTAAAAATCAGCATTCCCATATGAAGGGAAAAATCACAGGAGTTATTGCATATGTTTGTCATATGGATTAAATAAGATAATGCATATAAAATGCCCCACAAAGCATAACTATTATTATTTCGATAAGTGACAAATATTTTGTAAGATAAATATTATCTTTTCTTGTTTTAAAGTAATGAGGAAGCTAAGTCTCAGAAACGTATACACTAGTTCTTTAGTATCTGTGGGGGATTGGTTCCAGGACTTCCCTCAGATACCCAAACCAGCAGATGCTCAAGCCCCTGATATAAAATGGGGTAGTATTTACATAACCTATGCACATCCTCTCATATACTTTAAATCATCTCTAGATTACTTGTAATACCTAATGCAATGTAAATACTATGTGAATAGTAGTTGTATGGGGGAACTACTTAGGGAATAATGACAAGATAAAAGTGTATGTGTTCAGTACAGATATAATATTTATTCAAATATTTTCAATCTGTGATTGGTTGAATATGTGCATGCAGAACCATGGATACAAGGGGCTGCCTGAACTAACTTGCCAAAGATTTGAAGCTGAGCTTTAAATCCTAGCCTGTTGAATGTCAAAATTTTCTTCACTCTAATAGAAAATTACGGTGTGGACTCTTTTTAGGAACTGTGGCTGAATTGAACAAACAGTTTGGTATAGATCCTGTTCTTTTCTTGTAGTTTTACCATGGGAGAAGAGCTTAAATGATTCAGATCTGTTAGTAAAAATACTCTGAACACAGAAAATTCAAATTTGAAAGTTTGCAATTGAAATTCTTATAATTGGATATATCAAGGGAGGGATGAAAACATTATGGAAAACTGGAACTTCATTTTTGCTTTCTGTTAGATGCTACGGGAATATTTTGTTGTTTCGTGTCTGTTTAGAGCTGGTACTTTTCAGACTGACAGCCTAATGGATGACACTACAAAATACATAAAGAAATCTCATGTCTGTCTTATTTGGGCATATGGAAAAATGTGCATAAATGTGAAATTGGCTACAAACATGTTGGCTTTATAAGTAAAAAGAAAATCACTATGAAATATATGGCTCATCTATATAAACCTACTTCCAAATGACACACTTTGGAGGTCATGAAATATTCACCTAAAATTATCATTTTTATATAAATGCTCCCAAATTTCTGCTAAATCACAGTTGAATTTAGTTCACTTTTTGGTTCAGCACCATTTGCCTTACAGTGAATATGATCTTGAGAATTAAGTAATATTTTAAGTAATAATTTATTATTATTAATAATATTTATTAAGTATTTATTACTTAAACACTTAAATTACTTAAATCAGCAGCTTTGATCCTATATCAGTATTATAAAGTCATTTATGTCTTAAGATCCATTCTCTCTGATTTTTGATATTTGGATATTTTAAAGAAATTATGTAAAAGATTTGACTATTCTTTTGGAGACTTCATTTAAAATAGTAGCAGCATCTTCACATAAAAAAAATCAGTGGCCGGGCATGGTGGCTCACACCTGTAATCCTAGCACTCTGGGAGGCTGAGGCAGGAGGATCACTTGAGGTCAGGAGTTCAAGACCAGCCTAAGCAAGAGAGAGACCCCGTCTCTACTAAAAATAGAAAAAAAAATTAGCCGGTCAACTAAAAATAGAAACAAACAAACAAAAAATTAGCCAGGTGTGGTGCCTCACACCTGTAGTCCCAGCTACTCGGGAGGCTGAGGCAGGAGGATCATTTGAGCCCAGGAGTTTGAGGTTGCTGTGAGCTAGGCTGATGCCACAGCACCCTAGCCTGGGCAACAGAGTGAGACTCTGTCTCAAAAAAAAAAAAAAAAATCAGTATTTCTTTTATCGATTCATTAAAATAGTACTAGATACACATTCAGAAAGAAAAAAAACCTGTGCTAAATGTGATTGATATGCACAGGCATCCTCAAAGAACTGTCAACTTGGCAAAGGGAAATAGAATTCTTACTGAAATGACTATCATAGAAATCAATATTTTAAGGATGTCATTTAATCCAAGAGCAGCAGGATCAAAGTAAGAAAGATAGTTCTGAAAAGGCAGGAAAGTTCAAATTTGAAAGTTTATAATTGAAAATCTTATATTTGATACAGTAAAAATATAGAAGATTTGTCAAAGGGCAATCCAGTAAGAGGAACTAAAATGAGCAGATACACAAAAATAGAAGAGCAGAGATCCAAGAACAGGAAAATAACAAGATTAGTAACAACTGGTATAACTATACATTTCAGGTTGCAGAGAAATGGGATATAAGTATTAGGATCTGGAGCCAGATGATGAAAGTCTGAAAGTGCCAGGATAAACAGTTTGGACTTTTTTGTTCCCCAGCTAATGAAATCCTGGTTCTAAACAGTGATTTTCAAAGTGTGGTCTAAGGAACGCTGAGGGCCTCCATGAGACTCTTCAGGGAGTCCATGAGGTCAAAACTCTTTTAATAATAATACTAAAACATTAATAGCAACTGTCACTCTCCTTGTCCCATGAGTTTCCAGTGAAGTGTTCCATAACATGTGACACCACAACAGACCAAATGCAGAAGCAGACATAAGAATCCAGGTGTTTTCTCTTAAGCCAGACATTAAAGAGATTTTATAAAGACATAAACACATGCCATTCTTCTCAATAACCAGGTTTTTGTTTTGAAAAATATAGTTCTTTTTCATAAAAATATACTATTTATATTGACATGTAATGATCTATTATAGGTATTTGAAAATAATAAATATTTTTTAGAAGTTCTCAATATTTATTTCTACAATAAATAAAAAAGATGTAACCCACCTAAACAAAAGTTCTTTGCAGTCTTCACTATTTTTAAGAGTTTAAAGAGATCCTGAGACCAAAATGTTTGAGAACCATTAGTTTGGTCTTGATATAGATTCAATCATGACCCCTAGTGGATGCATCCAGCCATTTTTGTAAACCTGTGGACATCCAATTCAGTTACAAAAAAAAAAAAAAAAAAAAAAAAAATCCCTTGAAATTTCACTGTCATTTCTTCTTAAGACTTCATTCAAGATCTTCTGTCATAGGTGCCAAATCCAGTTTCAGCTACACTGGCTAGGGCCAGGGTTTTCCAAGGTATTCCTAAAGCCCTGCTTCAGAATCACCTGTGAAATAAGCTTGCAAGGAAAATTCCTGGCTGTTACTCAGCAATTTCAATCAGAGTCTTTTGTGATAGCGCCCATATGCATTCTCTCAAGAGTTTCACAATGCTCTTATGAACACTAACATGAAGATTCTTGTTTTGGTATATTCGTGCTGCACTTAAGAGTTTACAAAGAATCATCAATAAAGGTGATTAAGATTCACATGGAGTCTGACATTTTTACTCAGTTGTAATTTCAGTTCCCAGAGACTTAGGTGGTTTTCCATAGAAGGTATCTTATTATCAGGAACAAATTAAGAACCTTGAAATTTATGGGGCTTGTCTAAGGATAAGAAATACCTATAGGTCCCCAGTGAGACCTTAACTCATCAGAGAACAACTCTACCCTCATAAAGGAAGAAAGTATGAGTTAAACCTGTGCTTCTAAAACTTCAATGTGCAAAGGAATGACTAGAGATTGTAAAGACTAAAATATTAATATTATCTGGCCATCTACAGAAAGTTTGCCTACCTCTTGTTCTAGATCAGCACTTTTTAAACTTTAATGAACGAATAAATTTTCTGGGGATGTTGTTAAAATGTACTTTCTGATTCAGTGGATCTGGGCCCAAGATTCTTATTTCTAATTAGCTCCCAGGAGATGTTGCTGGCCGGCTGGCAGGCTGGTCACCTGAGGTTCTGTTTGCAATACAGAACCTCAGGCCCCAGGGCAGGCCCACAGACTTGGAAGCCGCCTTTGACCAGGATTCACAGGTAATCCCCATGCCTATTACGATGACACCAGAAACACTGGTACAGACTATGAAAAGAAGTATGGCTTTTGACTTCAGACAAAGCTCTATTGGAATTCTACTTTCACTTATTAGGTGTAAGAATGCAGCATGCAATTTGAGCTCTCCAAACCTCATCTTTTTCATCTCCAAAGTGGGGACAAAAATACTTTGTCCACTCACATCATAACCTTGTCATGAAAGTCAAAAGTGACAATGGAAAAAAATTGTGAAAAATAGCTAGCACATATTGATGCCTTACCATATGTAAGCCACTGCTGTGAATAACTTACAAAGAAATTGAGGTTCAGAGGGGGGAAACAACTTCCTCAAAGTCACATAGCTAGCTAGAGAAGGGTAGAACTGGTATTTGTTCTTGGCCAGCAGTTGTCTGGTCCTGCACTCTATGACCACATAATAGCGCCACCTCGAAGGCCTCACGGGCCTATTCAAATGTCTATCTTGATGATTTCTGCTTTTTCTTTTGTGAACATATTCCAAAACACATCTCCATGCACAATGAAAGAAATCTGCAATCTGGGCCAATAAGAAAACTGCTGCAAACCTTAGTATACACACACTTGACCTTATCAAAAAAGTCAAAAAGCAATGGAGTAAATCCAAAGTTCTCCTAAGCAATATCCTATGTTAGAGCAACTTTGTTTGATGAAGATTATGCTTCCAGAAAGCTAGGAATGGGTAGCTTATATGGTGACTAAAACAAATACTGGAGGAGATAGCAGCGTGGAAGTATTAATACCTCAATTAGTTTCCTTGTCTTTAAAATCACCATAGAGTATTGGTCTCAGGGCAGTTTTGGCACCAGAGCCTCCATCTGCTTATGATCTCCCTTGGCTTTTCAGGGCTTTTTCAGTCCTTGCTGTTTTGCCCCGCAGGAAGTCCCCACCCCTAATACTCATTTTCATTTTTCCTTCTTGCCCTTTGTAGAGGTCACAGTCTTTGAAAGTTTTCTTTGGTAGAGCACTTTATAAGAGATGCAACAGCATCCTCTACTGACCATGACTTATAACGTCAAAGGGGCACCAATTCGCTTTAATATTTGAGCATGATTTGGGTCATTCCTGCTTTAATGCACTTATCAGTGTTTTTTCTTTCCTTATTTTATGCTGATTTTGGTATTAAAATGAAATGCTGATGTTTAAACTCATTTTGAACAGTAAAATAAAATGGCTTTCAGCAGAATAGTACACCAGGTGTTGTTGTGAAAAGCCTATGCAGTTGACCCTTGAACAATACAGGGGTTAGGGATGCTGACCACCCTCCATGTAGACAAAAGTCTCCTTTGACACCCCAAAAACTAATCTACTAATAGCCTACTGTTGACCAGAATCCTTACCAATAACATAAACAGTCAAATAACTCATATTTTGTATTTTATATGTATTATATACTGTATTCTCACAATAAAGTAAGCTAGAGGAAAGAAAATGGAATTAAGAAATTCATAAGGAAGAGAAAATATATTTATTTAGGTTGGTGCAAAAGTAATTGTGGTTTTAGCATTGTTGAAATTTGCCATTGATATTAGAATACATTCTTAAATAAATGTGCTTATGTTATACATCATTTTATGTGCATTTCTTGCTTTATGTTTTTTGCAAATGACTTATTACTTGCTGTTTATTTTATATTTATTTTAGACTATGGAAATTATATTAGACAAAAAGCAAATTTGTGCGATTTTCTTATTGAGTTCAAAATGGGTCATAAAGCAGCGAAGACAACTTGCAACATCAACAACTTATTTGGCCCAGGAACTGCTAATGAACATACAGTGCAGTGGTGGTTCAACAAGTTTTGCAAAGGAGATGAAAGCCTTGAAGATGAGGAGCAGAGTACAGCGGTCAGCCATTGGCAGTTGACAACAACCATTTGAGAGCTATCCTTAAAGCTGATCCTCTTACAACTACACCAGAAGTTGCCGAAGAACTCAACGTTAAACATTCTATGGTCGTTAGGCATCTGAAGCAAATTGGAAAGGTGAAAAACTCAAAAAGTGGGTGCCTCATGAGCTGACTGAAAATAGAAAAAAACCGTTGTTTTGAAGTGTCATCTTCTCTTCTTGTATGCAACGACGAACCATTTCTTGATTGGATTGTGACTTGTAATGACAAGTGGATTTTATATGACAACTGGTGACAACCAGCTTAGTGGTTGGACAGAGAAGAAGCTCCAAAGTACTTCCCAAAGCCAAACTTGCACCAAAAAATGGTCATGGTCACTGTTTGGTGGTCTGCTGCTGGTATGAGCCACTAGTTTCCTGAATCCCAGTGAAACCATTCCATCTGAGAAGTATGCTCAGCAAATCGATGAGATGCACTGAAAACTCCAACTCCTGCAGCCAGGATTGGTCAACAGAAAGGGCCCAATTCTTCTCCAAGACAATGCCTAACCACACGTCGCAAAACCAATGCTTCAAAAGTTGAACAGATTAGGCTACAAAGTTTTGCCTTATCCTCCATATTCACCTGACCTCTCACCAACTGACTACCATTTCTTCAAGCATCTCAACAACTTTTTGCAGGGAAAACACATTCACAACCAGCATGATGCAGAAAATGCTTTCCAAGAGTTCGTAGAATCCTGAAGCATGGATTTTTATGCTACAGGAATAAATAAATTTATTTCTCATTGGCAAAAATGTGTTGATTGTAATGGTGCCTGATTTGACTAATAAAGATGTATATGAGCTGACTTATAATGATTTAAAATTCACCAGTCCAAAACCACAATTACTTTTGCACCAACCTAATACTATTCATTAAGTCAATGTGAATCATCACAAAGGTCTTTATCCTTGTATTCTTCATTTTGAGCAGGCTGAGGAGGGGGAAGAGAAGGGATTCATCTTGCTGTCTCAGGGATGGCAGATGCAGAAGAAAATCAGGGTGTAAGTGGACAGGTGCAGTTCAAACCCCTGTTGTTCATGGGTCAACTGTAATCTCTGTACATTGCACAGCCTTGCTACAGAACCTCAGGGGATTGCATTGTGATTCTTCCACTAAGTCTTGTCACAAATTCCACACAGTACCTTTCCATTTTTTTTCCAAGAGGCAAATGTTACTCTTTAATGAAAAACTTTACAATAAGCAGAGCTGCTTGGCAACATAATCACATTCAAAATGTACAGTACACTACTTCTTGAACAGCTGTTACTTCATCCAGTCTTCGCAAGACCCCAGGATAGGAGGAAGGCTGGGCAGAGATTATGATGCCTGTTGAAGAAGAAATAGTCCAGACAGAGGAAAAGGACTTGCCAAAATTCATACACCTGGCCGGGACACGAGTGCAACTGTGGATGAATGTTGGCCCTGGACGAGGCTGGGAGGTGATGGAGCTTGCTGGGAGTTGGGTTTGAAGGACCTCTGTTGCCAGAAGGCATGAGGATCTCTGAAGGGGAGACTGAGTCAAACGTTACTAGAACAGAGGCAGCAGCAAAGGAGCAGGAGAGGCGACAAGGCTGACCTTTGAGGGGATTTAGCCCAGGCATGAGGAGGGCAGCTGAGTTTCCTAGCAGCAGTATTCCATGCTTGAGGCTGACTAGTCACTCAGGTCTGTACATAATCTCCAATGTCAGAACTGGACAGGAAACCTTAAGAGACCAGTGAGTCCACCATTGGTCTTCAGGGTCTGTGAGAACTGTGGAGATAGTTGGCGGCATCAACCATGTTCATGTATTTATCCCCAGCTTCTATATTGCCTGGGCTATTGTAGGAGTGCAAACATTTTTGTTCAAGGCATGCATAAAAGAATGAATGTGCTCAAACCAGGAACTGAGGCTGAGAGAGCACAGACAAGAGGGGCGTAAAATCAACCAGCAATTCAGAGGTAGAAGCAGATTAATTTTCCTGGGACTCAGCAGGACAAACGTCCCTAGTACTAACGTAGGTTGCTGTTAGCTCTTCTTCAGAAGGAGTTAATGAGCAAAAATTGCCCGGGGACTGAGCGTCAGGGCCAGAATGGAGAGGCCGAATGCCTGAGACTCAGAGCGGCGTGAGAGGTAGCCATGGCACATTTCCTAGCCCCAACAACATGACTGAAGTGTGTCTAACGGCATATCCGGTCTGGTGGGCAGGAGAGGAAAACAAAAGGAGACCAGGGATGCTTGCGTTTGGTGAGTCCCAGATGCTGGTGGGTCTTTCCGCTCAGGCTGAGAGAAGCGCTTCCGGGTCGCCGCCATGGCTGCCGGCTGCCGGCGCGGTAAGCACAGAAGCAAAGCTGCGGCGGTTTCCTTGCCGCTTCTTTCCTCCTTCCCCCAGCAAAATCCACTTCCTTTCACCCACCTCCTCAGGAGCTCCATGTTCAGAGTCCTTCACCCTTAAAGAGCTCCAGCTCCTCTTTCCCACCGTTGATACTTTCGACTCCGTAAGATCTGACAGATCACATAGGCCAAGTGTCAAGGCAGCTCACACCCCAGCCTGAAAGGGTTGTTAAGCTCCTTCCTGTTCTGGACCCAACTCAGAGACCTCTCAGACTGTCACATAATTCGGTTAAGGGCCAAAGCAGTATTCTTATTTGTAGAATATGCCGCCTCCAGAACCCAAAAAAGCCTTCCATTTTGCTCTCTTTCTTGTGGTAGGAAGTGTAAGATGCAACATTTTGACTTTTAACAGGATGGGATGTGGCAGCATACCCTGATCACTGGACTCCTAAAATCATACATTTTTGGCAAGCTCCTGAAATTTTACAGGGTTTATCTCTCCTCCTCTACAGTGCATGTGTCTTAACAAGACCTCTGGTGTGCTAGCCACTTCTTGTTCATCCAACCCAATCTACATACGATCATCTATGTGATGGATCAATGTGATATGTGAGATGACTAGATGATCCATATTTCTTTGGACTAAGACACAGAAGAAGTTGAGAAAGTTAATATAGTCCTGGAGCAAAAATGTAAATGTATTTTCTGTCCAATCTATGTGATTGTGAACTGTTTGTGATCACCTTTCCTTACTGGGACAGAAAAGAACACATTCAGTAAATCAGTGGCTGCATATCATATCAATGATGCATGCATCAGTGTCTGAGACCATATTAATCTTCCCTAGCAAAGATACCATATCTGGCACCAACACTGTGTTGGTAACTACTATTTGGTTGAACTTGTGGTAGTTTATATTCATCTTCTAGGATCCATTCAGTTTCCTGAGGGGACAGACTGGTGAATTAAGTGGAGATAAGATGGGGAACACCATCCCTGGATTCATTAGCTCCTTAAGGCTGGCATTAATCTCTGCCATCCTCCCACAACACCACCACCACCAGAATGTGCTAATGCTTCTAGGCTGGGTGAGAGGACTTTGGGAGGCTTCCATCTTCCCCACTATGGTAGATGTTGCTCCACAGACCAAGGACCCGATGTGGAAGCCAAACTAACTGCCAAGTGTTTCAATTCCACTTACACATTCAGAGACTAGGAGAATGATCACTAGGTGGACCTGTGCACCTGTGGACCTAGTGGACCCACTACAAATCAGAACTTAGACAGGACTCCATTTATTATCTGGACCCAATCCTAACAGTTATAATGACACTTCGGGTCTCCGGGTATTAGTATCAGACCCTGTATCCAACAGTCTTTGAAATGCATAAACATTCTTTTTTCCCAAGGTCACAGTATCTGAGTGAATGTCCATAGGTCTTTTGGGGAAAGGACTGGAGGAATTATTAACACATAAACTCACTGGGGTTTTGCAAAGTCTTTCCTCCTGGAGACCTAGCCACTGCTTCAGTCAATGGGTGCTGGGTCTGAAAACTCGCTCAAGTCCAAAAAAATTGGCAAGGGGTGACTGTGCTTGATCTCTTTTGGTGTATTCTGGCTGGTAGAAACTGAATAGTACCCCCATTGACTTCCCTCATATTTTTCCACCTGGGATAATCATCTCTATAACTCTCAGCAGGTCAGGCCCACTTGGATGCCAATTATCCAGCTTCTGCCAGTACATATTGGCTAGGTCTTGCAGCTCCTTCAGTATAAAGTTGTTTTCCTTTGTTACCAGGCCCAGAAAATCCTCAGCTGGGTTATGCTGTGACTTAATTCTACTTATAGGTCCAGTGGCTTCGTGCCAAGGAGGGGAGGGAAGGGCAGATCCAGAAAGGGCTACCTGAAGCTTTGTGGAAGAGGAGTCTCTGCATCATCTTGCAGAATGGTTGGAGTACTAGTTCTGACCAGGGAGAGGTCGGCCATTTCTGCAGGGTCAGAAACTTCAGGACAGTCTTTGAATCAAAACCTTCAGGAGTATTGGGCTACATGATTCTATGTATCACAGTCCCAGGGTTGCCAAACAGGGTCCCACCCTTAGTTTGTCTACTTTTCACTTCCCGACATTGTTAACATTTTTTTTTTTAATTTCAGCATAATATGTGGGTACAGATGTTTAGGTTACATATGTTGCCCTTGCCCCCTCCTCCCCCAAGTCTGAGCTTCAAGCGAGTCCATCTCCCGGATGGTGCGCATTGCACTCTTTGTGTATGCATATACCCGTACCCTCCTCCGGCCTTCCCCCTCACCCCTGCCCGCCATGCAATAAATGTTAATTCTTATATGTGCACTTATGTGTTGATCAGTTAATACCAATTTGATGGTGAGTACATGTGGTGCTTGTTTTTCCATTCTTGGGATACTTCACTTAGTAGAATGCACTCCAGCTCTGTCCAGGAGTATACAAGAGGTGCTATATCACCATTGTTTCTTAAAGCTGAATAGTACTCTATGGTATACATAGACCACATTTTATTAATCCACTCATGTATTGATGGACACTTGGGTTGTTTCACATCTTTGCAATTGTGAATTGTGCTGCTATAAACATTCAGGTGCAGGTGTCTTTTCCATAGAGTGTCTTTTGTTCTTTTGGGTAGATGCCCAGTAATGGGACTGCTGGATCAAATGGTAATTCTACTTGTCTCTCTTTAAGCTATCTCCATATTGCCTTCCACAGAGGTTGCACTAGTTTTCAGTCCCACCAGCAGTGTATGAGTGTTCCTATCTCTCCGCATCCACGCCAACATTTATTGTTTGGGGACTTTTTTGATAAAGGCCAGTCTCACTGGAGATAAGTGAAATCTCATTGTGATTTTGATTTGCATCTCTCTGATGATTAGAGATGTTGAGCATTTTTTCATATGTTTTTTGGCCATTATTCTGTCTTCTTTTGAAATGTTTTTGTTCATGTCCTTTGCCCACTTTTTGATAGTGTTGTTTGATTTTTTTCTTGTTGATTTTCCTGAGTTCTAAGTAGATTCTAGTTATCGGCCCTTTATCACGTTTGTAGCATGCAAAAATTTTCTCCCATTCTGTAGGTTGTCTGTTTCCTCTTGTGACAGTTTCTTTGGCTGTGCAGAAGATTTTTAATTTGATCAGGTCTCATTTATTTATTTTGGTTGTTGCTGTGATTGCCTTTGGGGTCTTCTTCATAAATTCTTTGCCTAGGCCAATGTCCAGAAGAGTATTTCCAACATTTTTCTCTAGAATTCTAATAGTTTCCCTCCTTAGGTTTAAATCTGTTACCCAGTGTGAGTTGATTTTTGTGAGAGGTGAAAAGTGTGGATCCTGATTCAGTATTCTACATGTGGCTATCCATTTCCCAGCCCCATTTGTTGAATAAGGATTCTTTCCCCCAATGTATGTTTTTGTCTGCTTTGTCAAAGATTAGATGGCTATATGAGGATGGTTTTATATCTGGGTTCTCAGTTCTGTTCCACTGGTCAATAGCTCTATTTTTGTGCTGGTACCAAGCGGTTTTGATTACTACAGCCTTATAATAAACTTTGAAGTCTGGTAAATTGATACTTCCCATTTTGTTTTTATTGCCTAGAATTGTTTTTGCTATGTGGGGTCTTCTCTGGTTCCATACGAAATGTAAAATTAATTTTTCTACATCTGTGAAGAATGATGTTGATATTTTAATAGGGATTGCATCGAATCTGTAGATCACTTTGGGTAGTACAGACATTTTAACAATGTTGATTGTGCTGACCCAGGAGCATGGTATGGTTTTCCACCTGTTCACGTCCTCTGCTATTTCCTTCCTCAATGTTTCATAGTTCTCCCCATAGAGGTCTTTTACCTCCTTAGTTAAATATATTCCTAGGTACTTTATTTTCTTTGTTGCTGTTATGAAGGGAATTGAGTCTTTGATTTGGTTCTCGGTATGACTGCTATTGGCGTATATGAAAGCCTCTGATTTGTGTGTATTGATTTTATATCTTGAGACTTTACTGAATTCATTTACCAATTCCCAGAGCCTCTTGGTTGAATCCATGGGGTTTTCTAGATATAACAGCATGTCATCAGCAAATAGTGAGAGTTTGACCTCTTCTGTTTCCATTCGTATGCCTTTAATCCCACTCTCTTGCCTGATTGCTGTGGCCAGGACTTCCAGCACTATGTTGAATAGAAGTGGAGATAGTGGGCAACCTTGTCTGGTTCCAGTTCTAAGTGGGAATGCTTTCAATTTTTGCCCATTCGGTATGATGTTGGCTGTGGGTTTGTCATAAATGGCTTGTATCATTTTTAGGTAAGCCCCATCTATGCCTATTTGGTTAAGCATGCTTATCATAAAGGGTGTTGAATTCTGTCAAATGCTTTTTCTGCGTCTATTGAGAAAATCATATGGTTTTTCTTTTTGCTTCTGTTTATGTGGTGAATTATGTTTATAGAATTGCCTATGTTGAACCATCCCTGCGTCTCTAGGATGAAGCCCACTTGGTCACGATGGATTATTTTCTTAATAAGCACCTGGACTCAGTTAGCTGGAATTTTGTTGAGAATTTTTGCTTCCATATTCATAAGGGATATTGGTCTGTAGTTTTCCTTTTTTGTTGCGTCCTTTCCTGGTTTTGGTATCAGGGTTATGTTGGCTTCATAAAATGCGTTGGGGAGGAATCCATCCTTCTCGATGTTGTGGAATAATTTCTGCAGGATAGGCACCAATTCTTCTTTGTAGGTGTGGTAAAATTCAGGTGTCAAACCATCTGGTCCAGGACTTTTATTTTTTGGAATGTTTTTCATTGTTGTTTCAATTTCAGTCCTTGATATTGGTCTGTTCAGGAATTCTATTTCTTCCTGGTTGAGCCTAGGGAGGCTGTGTGCTTCTAAAAATTTGTCCATTTCCTCCACATTTTCCAGTTTGTGTGCATAAAGGCTTTTGTAATATTCGTAAATTATATCTTCAATCTCCACGGCATCAGTTGTAACTTCTCCTTTTTTTTTCCTGATGGAGCTTACCAGAGATTTTTCTTTTCTGTTTTTTGTTAGTTTAGACAAAGGTGTGTCAATTTTGTTTATTTTTTCAAAGAACCAACTTTTTGTTTTATTAATCTTCTGTATAGTTTCCTTGTTGTCGATTTCATTTAGTTCTGATTTGATCTTATTAATTTCCCTTCTTCTGCTGGGTTTGGGTTCAGTCTGTTCTTCTTTATCCAGTTCTTTGAGTCGATTCATTAGGTTGTCTGTTTGTGTTCTTTTTGACTTTTGGATATAGGCATTTATGGAAATAAACTTTCCTCTCAGGACTGCTTTGGCTGTGTCCCACAGATTTTGGTAACTTGTATCACCTTTGTCATTTAGTTCAAGGAATCTTTTGATTTCCTTCTTTACTTCCTCGTTTATGAAGGAATCGTTCAGCAGAAGGTTGTTTAATTTCCACGACTTTGTGTAGAGATGAGAGTTTCTGTTGGGGTTGATTTCTATTTTTATTCCACTGTGATCTGAGAATATGAATGGTATGATTTCTATTTTTTTTAATTTTTTGAGACATGCTTTGTGTCCTAGAATATGGTGAATCTTAGAGAATGTCCCATGAGCTGATGAGAAGAACATATATTCAGTGGTTTTTGGGTAGAATGTCCTGTAAATGTCAGTCAGGTCCATTTGTTGTAGAGTTCTGTTTAAGTCCATTGTTTCTTTGTTAATTTTCTGTTTGGAGGATCTGTCCTGTGCTGTCAGTGGGGTGTTGAAGTCTCCGACTATTATGGTGTTGCTGTCTAGAAATTTGTTTAGATCAAGTAGAGTTTGCTTTATGAATCTGGGTGCACCTAACTTGGGTGCATACATATTTAGAATTGTTGTGTCTTCTTGTTGAACTGTACCGTTCACCATTATATAGTGACCCCCTTTTTCTTTCATTACTTTTGTTGATTTAAAAACCATGTTGTCTGAGATTAAAACTGCCACACCAGCCTTCTTTTGGCTTCCATTTGCCTGAAATATTGATTTCCACCACTTTACTTTTAGTCTAAATGCATCCTTGCAGGTTAGATGCATTTCCTAGAGACAGCAGATACTTGGCTTGTTTTTTTATCCATTCGGCCAGTCTATGTCTCTTGAGAGGGGAGTTCAAACCATTCACATTTATTGAGAGAACCGGTAAGTGGGGTGAATTACTGTTCATTCTGTTGGGTTGCATTTTGTTGCTTTGTTTTCTCTCTTGTGCCATTGTGGAATCTAGCCTTTGATCTTTAACTTTTGAGTCATTTCACATTCAAGAATGTTTATCGTGCTGATCCTTGTGTAATTCTGTTTTGAATACTTCTTGGAGAGCTGGTCTTGTCTTGGTGAATCCCCTCAATCTTTGCTTATCTGAGAATGTCTTTATTTTTCCTTCATATGTGAAACTTAGTTTTGCAGGGTACAAGATTCTAGGCTGGGCATTATTCTGTTTTGGAGGAGTGAGAATGGAGCCCCAGTCTCTTCTTGCTTGTAGGGTTTCAGTTGAGAAATCTGGAGTTATTCTGATGGGCTTTCCTTTGTATGTTACTTGTTTCTTTCACCTTACAGCTCGGAGAAGGGCCTCTCTAGTGGCTATTTTGGTCAATCTGATGACTGCATGACATGGTGTCTTCCTGTTTGCATTGAATCTCCCTGGGGTCCGTTGAGCTTCTTGTACCTTTATATCTAGATTTATAGCAAGGCCTGGGAAATTCTCCTCTATTAATTCTTCAAATAGCTCTCCAGCCCTTGAGTGTTTTCTTTTTCACCTTCTGGAATCCCTATCACCCTCAGGTTCTGTTTTTTCACATAATCCCACATTTCTTGTAGGTTTATTTCTTTTCTCTTAATGTTCTGCTTGATTTCTGTGACTGACTTATTTAAGTGGAAGGAGTTGTCTTGAATCTCTGAGATTCTTTCTTCTGTTTGATCTACCCTGTTCTTGAGGCTTTCCACTGTTTTTTGTAGCTCCCTGAATAAGTCCTTCATTTCCAGCAGATGGGTTTGATTTTTCTTTAGTATTTCAATTTCTTTAGCGAATTTTTCTTCCAAGTCCTGGATTTTTTTGTGGTTTCCTTGTGTTGGTTATGCAATTTTTCTTGCATATCATTCAGTTTTCTTACAATCAGTGTTTGGAATTCTTCTCCTGTCTTTTTAGTGTTCTGAGTTTGGTTAATGTCAATTGCTGGGGAGCTGTTGTTCCTCTTTGGGGGTGTGCTTTCTGTTTGAGTCTTCATATTTCCAGAGTTCTTTTGCTGGTTCTTTCCCATCGGGATCAGTTGTTTCTTATTGTCTTTAGATTTTTGTTTGGATAATGACACGCCCTGTTTAGTCTCTGAGCCAGTAGGTGGTGTTCGTGGGTGAGATTTGGCCACACCCTTTGTAATATATCAGTAGAAGCCATAAAAGGGTGTGCAGAATGACCTCCTTGTCAGTAGGTGACACTTGCTGGGAGGAGTGAGCTGCAGTGCTGTTTTTGGGTCCTGTAGCCAGCTCTTGTTCCTCTGGAGAGACCCTCTTGTGCCTCGGGTGGTGGTTGGTGGGTGGGGCCCTGGGACTTCTAGATGTGTCCTTATTGTCTACTTCAGTGGGGGCTGGTCTGAGAGTGAGTCTAGGTGGGGCTGGGTTGGGTAAGCCTGCCCTGAGTCTCCACAAATTCTGTTAGCAGGGGTCAAAGGTCTGTGCTTTGGTTCTGTGCAAAGCTGCTAGGAGGGGCTGAAATGGCTCCACTCAGCTGAAAAGTCTGAGCTTGGGGGGTGGGGCTGTCCAAGACCCACACTCTGGAGCCGGTCTGGCTCTGCTCCACCCTTCCCTTCTCCGTGGCCTCTCCCAGGCCTCTGCCAGCAAGCAGGATCTCAGGCCAATGGATCTCCCCTGGCTGTGATGTGGGCCAGGTGGTTTCCTACTGAGGATTGCAGCCTGAGCTGGGAGCACAGCCCTCTTTTGGGAGGAGGGTTGCTGTTCAAGCACACTGATTTGCCCCTAAAGGCACACACTCCTCAGTAGGCTCTTTCACAGATCTCCCTTCTGTGGCCTGGGGCAGTGCAATTGTGACCTGGGCATACGGGGCTGGTCTGCAGGCCTGTCGCCTGGGCCCTGGAGATCAATTCCTGACCCTGCCAGGGGGAGGGGTGCTGGTCTCAGATCACCTACAGGGTGCCCAAGTTGGATCGATTTCACTCCACCTGGGATTTGCCCCACTCTCCTGGAGATCCCAGGCAAGCAGCACCTGGCAGGGCTGGGAGGTAGGGAGCTCACAGTCTGAGTACCCCTTAGTCTGCTGTAGGGCCCCAAAAGGAAAGGTCCTGTTCCTTGGAGATGCCTCAATGTGATGGCTAAATTTTCTCTCTGGGCACCCACAGGTAGGGAAAGGGAAAGAAAGAATGGAGCAATATGGCGTCTGTCGATAGGCTCAGGTGTGTGCTCGGGGAGGTGCCCCGAGGGAGCTGGGAACCTGGTGTCCTGTCTGCAAGAGGCCACCGCTCACTGGCGGCAGCCGTCTCTGGGCTGGTGATGGCAGTCTCTCCAACCGCTCAGGAGCCCACCAACAGTCCGAGATGTAAGAGAGGGGAAAGTTATCAGCTTCACCTACCCTTGTCGCTGGTCTCCAAGCCTCTCAGGGACCTTTTTCCTTCCACAACATCTTTCCGTGGAGTCTCCTGTAGTTTCAGGCACCCTTCCTTCCGACCTTCACCTGATCTATGTCTTTTTGCTAGTTTATTTTTTTCACTTTCTTCTAAAAATTTGTCTCTTTTGCAGAGACACTCTGACTAGCGGCTTTTCTTGTCCACCATCTTGGCTCCTCCTGACATTGTTAACATTGATCTTACATGCTGTGATAGTGTTTCATTTTTATTCAGTTCTAAATATTTTGTAATTTTGAGTCCTTCTCTAACCTACAAGTCATTTGAAGTTTTATTTTTAATATACAAACTCTTAGGGCTTTTGCTCAGTTTTAAATAATTGATTTCTAATTTCAATTCATTGTAGTCAGAAAACATGATTATATTATAAAATATTGATTCTTCAGTATTTGTTGAGACTTTTTTGTGTTATAATATGTAGTCAATATTGGTAAATATTCTATGTTTTATGTACATTACAAAGGAATGTATATTCTCTAATTGTTGGGTACAGAGTCCATTAGGTTATATAGAACAATATGAGGTTCAAATTTACTAATACAACTTTTATGACTGCTCAATCAGTTTCTGAAGAAAATATGCTACATTTTCTTGCCACCATTACATTTTTACATTTCTTCTTGTAGTTTTGTCAATTTTTGCTCTTTATATTTTGAAGCTATGAGTTTGGGTGCCTAAATTCAGGATTGCAATATCTTCCTGATAAATATTTTCTCTGGTTGTTTGTAATAACTGTCTTTACCTTTTCCAATGCTTTAGGCTTAAAGAATATTTCACCAATTTTGGATCTCAGGAATGGAAAAACAAATATCACACATAGTGTCTATTAATTGGTTGCTAAATGATGGGTACACATGGGCACAAAAAGAAGTAAAGCATATTGGAAACCATGAAGGGGGCAGTCAGGAAGGTGTGGAGCGATAAAAAATTTACCTGTTGGGCACAATGAACACTATTCTGGTGATGGGAACACTAAAACCCCTGACTTAAGCATTATACATGGTATCCATGTAACAAAAACATTTTCACCCTTTAATATTATGATATAAAAAGAGAAAAAACTAACAATTTTATTTGGGTTAAGATTTGGCGTATGATTAGAATTAAAAAGCAACCTCTGTCTATCTCTACATCATTGAAAGAACTGCCTCTGGCAACATTGAACACAGGGACTGCATAGTAAACTTTCTTTCCCCCAGTTCTTTGCTGCAGAAACTGATCCTGGTTAATTTAAGACAAAATAAATTATTAAAACATATTTAGTTGCAGCCATAAAAAAGGTCAGAAGCACTTTCCTAGTTGGTGCATTAAAGATTTGCTGACATAGCAGCTGTGCACTGGACTCCTCAACTTGATTTACTGATCCATGATGCTGCCACAGGAGCTCCTGCTGCTATCTCTGGGCCCTGGATGGAGCCATCACCAATTACCATCTGTCACTAGTGTGGACTGCACTGCCTCTACCTCTTGGAGTCACTACCTTCTGATTAAAATCAGAGATGGTGCTTCCAGTTGATGGAGTTGAGGTCATATATCTGTGTCCTAGCTGCAAAGGAGGTTAGGGAAGTCAGTACTGGTGTCTGATATCTTCAGCCTCTACACTGGGAAACATGGTCCACCTGATACAGTGGGACATTCATGAAATATAGGAAGGGTGGTTTAGATTCTGAACACAAAAATAAATGAAGACTTTCCTCCAGGAAATGTCTCCAGCAAGATTTTAAGCTATCTTTGCCCTCGATTCCGTGCAACTTTCCTTTTCAGTTACTTTTTCTCATATCCTTCCCCAAACCCCAAGCCTGGGATTTGCCCTGCCTATATCTCAATGACACAGTGCCTCTTACTTTTTTTCTGGGCAGTTCTAAATAAATAAATAAATAAATAAATAAATCTCTACCACTTGTTACTTCAGAAGGTACTAAAAAACGACATACTTTGGAACAGCTGGGACTGTGTCTACTTGCTCAATTATTCTTAGCCTAGTGTCTAGGCTAGAATTATTTTCAATAAATAAAATATATGCTGAATTGCTTGGTAAATTCATCTCTCTCCCTATCTAATTAGGTTATTAGGCTAGACCCTGGGAAACTTGATTCTTCCTAGCCATCTAGACCTTATTCAGAGAAAGCAGAGAGAGGTAT
>RJWJ010016200.1:0-34886 GCA_004363605.1 Indri indri
TTCTGTTGAATTGAACTGAATCGAAAAGCAAAGATGGTGCTAGTCCTCACATGGACGGGAAGGAGGTCGTGGCCCAAGCAGCTGAAATCCTTTATCAGGAAGGCGGCCATCTGAGCCTGGGCTGCTTAGCGCACAGAGCCTAAGGCACATTGTCCCAGAGCTTTATTGGGGTCAGGTCCCGGGACTATAGGACTGAAGACAAAAGGGAAGTGAGTCAGGGAAGGAGGAAAGCACATGGGAGCGGTGTGTTTATGAACTGGCCACAAGATTCCCAAGAAGCTGAGCTGGTGGTCGCGAGCCACTCCTCGCACACGTCCGTAGGGGGGAAGGAAGGACGAACAATTTATCTGCCAGCAACTTCCTGCTTCCACTCTCTCAGTGGATTCTGTTTGCCTGCCCCATTAGGTGTTAACCCCCCTGCAATCCCCAGTTAGCTGCCCAGCCCTTTGGGACAGCTGCTAGGCGAGCCAGAGCCTCAGTTGGTAGGCTTATAGGAGCTGCAACCTACCCTAAGGCCCTTTGCCTAGTTTGTAAATAAAGTTTTATTGGAACACAGCCATACCCATTCACTTATGTATTGTCTACATCAGTTTAAATATCAGTAAAACTCACGTGTTTGGCTCCTTCCAAATATGAAACGTAAACTTCAGAGCATAGTGCCTGCCCACGCTCCACAAATTATCATTTAAATTTTATTATTTAAATTCAGATTATTGTGAACAACAATCTCCTCACTTAGGCTGTGGCAATGCTTGTCTGGCCCAGTCACTTCATCTATGGGACTCCGTAGGATACCTGAGATTTTCACCATGAACTCAGTCCTTTCGGCTGAGACGTGGATGTCAGGACTCGCTGTGAAAAATAAGCTGCCTGGGAGAGAAACCCACTGAGCACCTCCCAGCAGTTGGTGCATCTGCTCGGGCGAGAGTGGTGAGCAAACGGATGCACTTTCATGGACTTGGAGACCGATTGTCACTGCACAAATACTCACGCTCAGCAGCACCATCTTTGTATAATGTGTCTCCCATCTACAAAACTTCCAGATGTTTCCGCCTCCTAAATGTGTGTGTGTGTGTATGCATGTGTGCGTGTGTGTGTTTGCTGTAGCTCATCTACTTTTCTTGTATTTGTAGCTATCCTGTTTCATGAAAAATTTCTATCACATCTCCATTTTATTTCTCATGCTAATTTCAAGTTCCTTCTTACTTTGATGACAGATTTTTAAAAATGTAGTCATATATCCATGCTTTGGCACATTTCCTCAGAGGCCCACCTTTAGCATAGTCAACTGCCAACGTGGGCCTAGGAATCTGCATTTGTAGCAAATTCCTCCCCAAGGAGATCTGACTACTGACCCCGGTGGGAGGCAGGTCCTTGAACACTCACGCTGGAGCCAGCCAGAGCCCCTGGCGAGCACCCCCAGGTTTGCAGGTGGGACGCAGAGAGGTGCACATAAAACTGAGTTGGAATGCAGCCACCCATTTGAGTGCATTGGCCACACAAGCCCCTGGCATTTGGGCAAGCGTACAGACACTCCTTTTCCATTTTTATCTTGTAAAGCTCATTCCATTACAGTAACCTCCAGAAGCAGCCTCTGCTTACCAAAAGAGAAAGAAGAGAAGATCAACTGTCCAAATTAGATATCAGGATTCATGCTTTACAATATCAACATTTGGGAAGTAGTTCTATGGTGCTTTCTACTGTTTTTACAACTGAATGTGTAATACAGAAGAGCTGTTAAGATTTTGGAAAATATTCTGACTTCTGTCAAGGCAGAGGCTGTGTGAACGGGCTGCACTGTTCTTTTGAAGTGGTGGCGTTTGCAGCCCATTGCTAAAGACAGCTCTGCTTCCTATCTGGCACTGGAGCCTCCAGTCTGTCCTCCACAGGGTCCCAACGGAAGCCCAGTCCTGGGATTCCTAGAGGAAGACCGCATAGGCGCTGAGCACACACTTTGCCTTCCTTAAAACTGCAGGACTGCTGGCGGAAATTTAGCTGAGCCGCGGTGGTGGGAGGGCAGGGGAAAGAGCCCATTGGAAACAAGGGGGACACCTTAGCTTTGGCTGATTGGAAAAAAACCTAGAGAGGGGCCCATTTTACTGGGGTAGAGGAGGAGGAAAGGTGTCTCTTTTGTGGTCGAAAGTTAGCCTATTAGGTTTACGGATGATGATAAATATGATAGACCCGGGATTTTTTTTTTCTTTCTATAAAAAATAAAGGCCATAATCTAGAGGGGCATTTGTATTTTCAACTTCGAAGAACCTTTTTTAAACATCACTCAGTATGCTTATTGTTATCATTAATACTGCTATTATTTTGAAACTCATGTGTATAGAATGAAGCAAGATTTTCAATGTGTAAGAAAATAGAAAAATTAACACAATTATGACAAATCTGAATAAACTCAAATAGCTTTTTTTTCTACACAGGATTGCTTTTGAAAGCTAGAGTGTCAGAAACTTTACTGTGTTGCAGCTGAGTAAAAATGGAACAGAACTGAAAGTTAAGGTGCAAAATGTGTGTGTGTCTGTTAAGTAGTTTTCCCTTTCTTTCACATTGATCTTGCGGGGCACAGTGGCTCAGGCCTGTAATCCTAGCACTTTGGGAGGCTGAGGCAGGAGGAATTTGAGGCTGCAGTGAGCTATGATGACACCACTGCACTCCAGCTTGGGCAACAGAGCAAGATCCTGTTTCCAAAATATTAATAAATTAATTAATTAATTAAATTTAAAAATAAAAAATTGATTTTAGTGGTTCCTTTGTTAATTTTAAAGGAAAATCCTACCTCTGTGGAGTTGTTTCCATGAATGAGAGGGGCTATAAACAAGCACTGCACTATTTTAACAAGAGTCGCTACTTACAGGCATTTATAGGCATCCGACACAGAGCGTGAACATGTTCTGGTGTCTGAAAGGCATCAAGATCAGGATGTCAGAATCCTAAATAGGAAAGATCTGGCTCGTGAGGCCTGTTTCTAGTAAGACCAGTTAAGAGGAGATGGCAGGTTTGGGGCTCTAGATGCTGGAGAGTGAAACCACCAGGAAGCCTTGGTGAATGGGGAGAAAGCTGACCTTGCGGACCTCCCCCCCTCCCCCTCCCCCTCCCCCCTCCTCCCATCCTCCCCTCCTCTCCCCTCCCTTCCCCTCTGTCTCTCCTCTTCCCCTCCTCCTCCACCGCCCAAGCATCACCCTCGTGAGGCCTCGTGGCGTTTGCGGAGGGCACGGGGCCCCCACCGCGCATGACGCGTTTTCTGCAAGCACAGGGGGTTGGGCTGGAGCGGAGAGCCCAGGGCGCGTGATGCCCCCGGCCCGCCCAGCACATGACCCAGGCGGGCCGGCGGGGTCCTGGCACTCCCGCGCCGCGTCCCCCAGCAGGGCCATGGCCTCTCCTCGCCTGGGGACCTTCTGCTGCCCCACGCGGGACGCGGCCACGCAGCTCGTGCTGAGCTTCCAGCCGCGGGCGTTCCACGCGCTGTGCCTGGGCAGCGGCGCGCTCCGCCTGGCGCTGGGCCTCCTGCAGCTGCTGCCCCGGCGCCGGCCCGCGGGTCCCGGGGCCCCCGCCACCTCCCCGCCCGCCTCGGTCCGCATCCTGCGTGCCGCCGCCGTCTGTGACGTGCTCGGCTGCCTGGGTAAGGGCGCCGGCCCGCGGGGCTGGGACCTGGCGGGTGTCCGGGGAGGGCGCGCGGCCCGCGAGGCTGGGACCCGACGGGTGTCCCAGGAGGGCGCGCGGCCCGGGGGTTGAGAAGTGACGGGTATCCCGGGAGGGCGCAGCCCTTGGGTCGGGCAGGGCATCCTACGCTGGAAGCTGGAGGTGGTTCCCTAGGGATCCGCCCCGACGACCAGGTGATTCTGCAAAGCGAGATGGTCGGTAAAATTCATGTCCAAGGGACGTTGAGTTTTTAAAGATAAGTTTATTGTGTTTGCTGTAGGGAAACTTCTGATAGTGCAGTTAAGCAGTGGGTTTTGCTTTAACTGCACCGAGGAGACTAACAGTTAACACTGTGTGTGTGTGTGTGTGTGCCTTTCTATTTTGCACTGTATAGTCTTTCCAGAGTGTTTTTTAACCCGAAACCCTTCCCTGTCCAGGCCTTTTAGGTTTGGTTTGCACACCACATGCGTGCAAACTGAAGCCCCCAGGCCAAATCCTGCTGCCACTCCTCTACACGAGTTAAGAATAGTTTTAGATTTTAAGTTTTTTGTTTTTTGTTTTTTTTGAGACAGGGTCTCACTCTGTCGCCCTGGCTCCAGTGCAGTGGTCTGATGATAGCTCACTGCAGCCTCAAGCTCCTGAGCTCAAGCGATCCTCCTGCCTCAGCTCCCAGCTAGTAGCTGAGACTACAGGCACCCACGCCCCCCAACCCCTGCTAATTTTTCTATTTTTCGTGGAGCCGGCTTTCACTCTTGCTCAGTCTGGTCTTGATCTCCTGACCTCAGGTGATCCTCCCACCTTGGCCTCCAAAAATGCTAGGGTTACAAGCATTTTAAGACGTTTTTATTTTTATTTTTATTTTTATTTTTTTTGAGACAGAGTCTCACTGTGTTGCCCGGGCTAGAGTGCCGTGGCATCATCCTAGCTCACAGCAACCTCAAACTCTTGGGCTCAAGCGATCCTCCTGCCTCAGCCTCCCAGGTAGCTGGGACTACAGGCATGCACCACCATGCCCGGCTAATTTTTTCTATATATTTTTAGTTGTCCAATTAATTTCTTTCTATTTTTAGTAGAGACGGGGTCTCGCTCTTGCTCAGGCTGGTTTCGAACTCCTGAGCTCAAACAATCCGCCCGCCTCGGCCTCCCAGAGAGCTAGGATTACAGGCGTGAACCACCGCGCCCGGCCTTAAGACGTTTTTAAGAATCAGAATAAGAAGGATGTTTGCTGGCATGGGACTATACATGAAATTTAAATATTAGTGACCATAAATAAAGTTTCATGGGTACGAAGCTGTGCCATGCACGCGCACTTACGCATTGTCTAGGGCTGCTTTTGCCCTAGGAGGGCAGACTGAACGTTGGATGGAGGAAGTATGGCCCACAAAGCCGAAAATGTTTACCGTCTGGCCCTTTACAGAACAAATTTGCCAACATCTGCTTTAAACTATAGCATGACATTTTTTTACAGACCTCTAAGCTAGATTTTGCCATTTTGCTTAACTTTTCATTTTGGAAAATTTCCAACATACATAAATGTAGTAGATTATATATAAGTAAGTGTAATGAATTTCCCTGTACCCATCACCCAGCTTCACTCACACCCCTCGTCACCCTCTTCACTGGATTAATTTGAAGCAAATCCCAGGCTTTGTATCATTTTGTCCATTCGGATCTCAGTGTAGAGCTCTAAAACGTAAGAATTTTAAATATATATATCTCTAATATTGTTATCACTGTAAAATAATTATAACCAATTCCTTAATATTATCAGTGTATGTCCGTTTGTCTCAAAAATGTTATTTTACAGTTGGTTTGTTCAAATCGGGATCCAAATACTGTCCACCCTTTGCAATGGGCTGATAGGTGCTGACCATTTTGGAAATGTATTTTCCAGTAATGTTTGTCCTTGAAGCAACGGCTGTTAAGTATATGTTAACTGCCCTTTGTACCCACCTTGAGCAGATGTCTGGGTACATGTGGCTATGTGTCCCAGGGCCCAGTCCTGTCCTATTCTATTCCCAGAGTGACAAAGATTTGACTGGAGACACTTAAGAACCTTGACTCCAAATAATGCTGTGCAACCTCAAGTTGCTTTCTCAGACGTGAGGAACGAGACGAGGAAGCAACATTCCCTTTCCATTAGGGATAAAATCATTTTGGCACAGGACAGGTTAATCGAAATTGTTTTTTTCCTGGTTCCACTAAACCACTTTGGAAAAGCGTCTTCATAGTAATTTAGTTTCCATAACTTCAATGTCTGGAAAGAAAGATGTGCCTAAACATCTTTTAATGGTTAGTGAATAATACTTGCATATCCTTTAGCCTTAGAAGGGAAGCGATGATGTTGCCTGCAAACGGGCAGAAGCGGAAGTCGGGGAGGGCTGCGTGGTCAGGATCCCTTACCGAAAAATAAGAAATCTGAATGTGTACTGCATTGGGCTTTTCTTAAGCTCAAAGGAGTGCTATATGCTGAAAATTTTAAGGCACTATACAGAAGAAAGGAATTTTTTTGTTAGCAGTGGCTTGATAATGAGAAGATAATATCTTAAGCTTTTTAGTGTGCATGGTTGTCCTTTAGTGGTATATTACATAGTATGTGTTCAGGAGTATAGTAAATACTTTGTGTTTAGTAGGGTATTACATAGTATATTATTAATAGTGCATTACATAATGGGTTCAGTAGTGTATTCCATAGTGTCTGTTTAGTAGTATGTTATACAGTATGTGTTCAGTAGTGTGTTACATAATGTGTGTTCAGTAGCGTATTGCATAGCATGTGTTCAGTAGTGTATTACATAGTGTATGGTTAGTAGTGTATTACACAGTCTATGTTTAATAGTGTAGCACATAGTATGTGCTCGGTAGTGTATTACATAGTGCGTGTTTGGTCGTGTATTACATAGTATGTGTTTGCTAGTGTATTGCACAGTGTGTTACATAATGTTTGGTAGTGTGTTACATAGTACGTGTTCAGTAGTGTATTGCACAGTGTGTGTTTAGTAGTATATTACACAGTATGTTTTCAGTAGTGTATCACATGGTGTGTGTTCAACAGTGTATTGCATAGTGTGTGTCACATAGTGTGTTACATGTACACTAGTATACACTAATACATAGTGTGTAGCTTTGTATTGTTTACAGTTTCCCTTTAGCAGTACGTTACATAGTGCAAGTTTAAACAAAGGTATTGCATTACCTGACAAAGTACCGTAATATATTCCATGAGTGTGTGCACTGTTTTGAGTGTTAGATCTTTGTGTCTAATAGCAAGGGGAACTCACAAATAATAAATGTTAGAAGCAAATTATTGAGAGCTAATTTGTGAAAATGTTAAATGTATTTTAAAAAGAATGAGGGAACTATATATCAAAACTTCTGAATTGTGCTTTTTGAATGATTCTTTTTTATATGAGGAATAATTAGCATGGATATTAAAAATGCAGCTGAGAAATAGATTGCTAGTCGCAGAGTGGTTTTGTACTGCCAAGCAAACAAAGAAATTGGGGATGAGACTGTGACTAACAGTGGTTTAAGTCGAAGTCAATTGTGCCCCCAGGTTTGCTTTGCTGCTGTAGGAGTTACTTTCCGAGTAACCCAGTCTTTTTCTGCTCTCTCTGCAAGTGGCCATGTACAGAGCCTTTCTTTCTTTCTTCCCTCCTCCCTCCCTCTTTCTTTTCTTCTGTTCTTTTCCCCTTCCTCCCTCCCTTTTTTCCTTCTTTTCCTTCTTGCTTCATTCACTCCTCCGACCTCCTGTCTATCTACCCATCAATCATGTTTACAAAGCAACAAGTCAGCTTTCGATTTGAATTCGGATCAGACACAAAGTACCATCTAATTCTCTCTCAGGTATTGTAATCCGGTCTACGGTGTGGTTAGCATGCCCAGATTTCGTTGAAAGCATCTCCGACGTGAACGGAACAGACATTTGGCCTGCTGCTTTCTGCGTGGGGAGTGCGGTAAGCCCACCCCCTTTGTCCGCCCTCCCCCCTACCTGTGCTTGAGGTGCGCTGTGTGTGGGCCTCAAAGCGCAGCAGCACCAACCCTGGGGACTCTGGAGAAATGCAGATTCTCAGGCCCTGCCCCAGACCTACTGATCAGGAACGCAGCCAGCCACCTGGGTTCTAACAAACCTTCCAGGGGATGCTGCCGCACACTCAGGTGTTGTTCCCCCCGCTCCACCCCTCAGCACACACGTGCACCTTGCCTGAAGCACAGCCTCAGTAAAAACCAGCTGGCAAAAAAACCCCAAAAAGTTATCAATATATTGGCTGTATTTTGGTAATGAACTATATATTTAAACAGATTAGAGTATGCAAACATATAAACAAATCATTGAATAAATAAATATGTACCCTACGTGCACACAGACACACACGCACGTTGCGCGATGCTCAAGGGAGGGTCGCAGAGCGCGTGCGCACGCACACTGACGCGGTGCTGGCTGCCTGCGCGGTGGCAGTGGCCGGCTTCCTTGCCTCCCTCCCCGACGGAGGATCATCTGTCTCAGCCCATGGCAGGGAGGCATCTTGATCTTGTTTGCAACACCCCCCTCGCCTTCGACTTGAAAGGACGTTCTGAGTCTTTCCCGCCCCTGCTAATTCGTTCTCAGAAAAACAGCTTCCAGTTCAAAGCCCCCGGGAGCCCTCTCACAGTTCGAACCGCACATCTTAGACCTTCACCTGCCGAGCGCACGGGCGGACCAGAAGGTGGAGCCCGTCAGTCGAGTCCGTTAGTCGAATCTGGCCGAGGAGACAGGACAAGCGCACACTCCCAGGCCACATCTTGCCCTTGCTTCCAGGGTCTGCGCCCCCACCTGTCCCGAGAGCTATCACGGGCTGCTGCCTGCCGTCCGCGGAGGCCGGCGTCTGCTGCTTTATTCCACGGGTGGGCCGGGCAGCTCGCGGTGCGTTGATGCTGGGCTCTTGTTGCTTACAGATGTGGATCCAGCTGTTGTACAGCGCCTGCTTCTGGTGGCTGTTTTGCTATGCGGTCGACGCCTACCTGGTGATCCGGAGATCAGCGGGGCTGAGGTATTCACCGAGGCAACAAGCAGGGATTTCGGCCTGGTTCTATTTTATGAGGAGAGTTTGGAGATACCCCTGAGCAAAGTATTTTGCAGTAGGGCAGACACCGTCCATCAGACTCTGCCAGCTGGCCCCTCCGTCTAGAACCATCCACTGAAGCTCAATTTTTATAAGAGGCCAAAGGCAGTTTCAAAATATTGAGGATTTAAAAACCTTAAAAACAAGTAATTCAATAAATTTGGGACTAGAGAAATACCAAAAAAGAAAGGCGTGAATGTAAACAAGTTTTCATTGTGTATGAAGGTTCAAGGAAAAATATTCTAAGTATGTATTTATTGATAGTTCGTGCTAAGTCTGGGACCCAAGAGTGCTGGAGCAGGAGTCTGCTTGGCAGGAAATTACACAGCGTTGGTAACTTGTGCGCCGGTGGGTTTGAACTCCGGCCCAGTCACTCGGGAGCCTGTAACTGTTGGCAAGTCGTTTAACCTCTCTGGGCTTCTGTTTCCTTAGCTGTGACATGGTACCCACGGCGTGAGGTCACCGAGAGGTGTAAATGTGATAGTCCGTGGGGATGGTTAAGCGCAGTGCCTGGCCGTGGAGGCTCCCGATAGACGTCAGCTGTTACTGTAGTTGTGTGTGCACATGTGTTGAGGAAACAGCAACACAGAGAGCTTAACGGACAAAGAGAAGCTGGACAGTGGCAGGGCAGGGCTCCAAGTCCAGGAAGCATTTGCTGCCCCCCACCAAGTTCACGGTCCACCTGAATCAGGTCCCCTTTGGTTGGAACCTTTGCTTGCCCTTTTTTTTTTTTTAACAGCTTTACAAAGTTTTCTGTTTAAAAGTGTAAAATCTAGTGGTTTTTAGTATACTCATAGAATTGTGCAACCATAACAATCATCCAGTGTTATGACATTTTAGTTATGCCCCCAAAATCTCAGCTGGTTATTACTGTTCCTCGTTTCCTCCTCCCCCTCTCCCCTGGCAACCATGATTGACTTTCTGTCTCTAGGGATTTACTTATTCAGGACATTTCATATCAGTGGACTCATACAATACATGACGCTGTGTGCTTGGCGTTTTAAACTCAGCATACATGACATTTTCAAGGTTTGCCCATGTTGCAGCATGTGTCAGTACTTATTACTGTTGTGGTCTGAATGTTTGTGTCCCCTCAAAACTCATATGTTGAAATCGTAGCCCCAAAGGTGATGGTTTTAGGAGGTGGGGCCTTTTCGGAAGTGATTAGGTCATAAGTGGGATTAGTGCCCTTACAGAAGAGGCTCCAGGGAGCTCCCTCACCCCTTCGACCATGTGAGGACGTAACAAGAAGGTGCCGTCTATGAACCAGGAAGTAGGTCCTCACCAGACACCAAATTTGCCAGCACCTTGATCTTGCACTTGCCATCCTCCAGAACTGTGATCTTCCTGCCTCAGCCTCCTGAGTAGCTGAGACTATAGGCGCCAGCCACTGTGCCAACCTAATTTTTTTTTTTTTAATTTTTTGTAGAGATAGGGTCTCACCATGTTGCCCAGGCTGGTTTCAAATTCCTGGGCTCAAGCGATCCTCTGACCTTGACCTCCCAAAGTGCTTGGATTGCAGGCATGAGCCACCACGCCCGGCATGTATTTTGTTGTAGCAGCCTAAACGGGCTAAGACAATTCCTTTTCATCGTTGAATAATAATTGATTGTATGGATATACTATATTTTGTTTATCCATTTATCAGTCATTGGACGTTTAGGATGTTTCCATTGTTTTGGCTATTAGGAATAATGCCACAATGAACGTTGTAGTGTTTGTGTGGACATAGGTTTCATCATATATTCCTGAGTATGTACCTGGGTATGAAATTGCTGGGCCACCTTGTATCTTTAGGTGTAACCTTGTAAGAAACTGCTAAACTGCTTTCCAAAGTGGGGGCAACATTTTACATTCTCTCCAGCAATATATGAGGGTTCCAATTGTTCCACATCCTCACCAACACTTGTTATTATCTGTTTGTTTTGATTTTAGCCAACCTAGTGTGTGTGAAGTGGTGACTCGTTGTGCTTTTGATTTCACTGATGGCTAAGGATGTTGAGCATCCTTTCGTGTACTTATTGGCTATTTGTATACCTTCTTGGAGAAACGTGTATTCAACTCCTTTGCCCATTGCTTAACTGGGCTACTTGTCTTTTTATTGTTGAGTTGTAAGAGTTCTTTATATAATCTAGATACGAGTACCTTATATAGTTCACAAATATTTTATCCCATTCTGTGGGCTATTTTTACACTTACTTGCTGGTATCTTTTGAAGCATAAAAGTTTTTTTATTTTGATGAAGTCCAATTTTTTCTGTTTCTTTTTTTGCTTTCTTATGATTTTCCTTTCTTTTCTGTGAAATCATTGCCTAACCCAGGGTCACAAAGATTTATACCAGAGGTGGGGAACCTTTTCATGTTGGAAGGCTGCATTAATTTTGTTGTAATTGTTGCAGGCCAAATAACTGTTGCAACCTATACAATAGATATGTCTTATGTTAAAGGCTAAAATTTTAAAACTGTCAAAACTTTTCCTACTTCGTTTATGCAATGATATACAATGTTAATATAACAAAACCCCAGAGCTATAAAAGGTCCCCAAGGTCCCCTACCCCCCATTTGAACAAAATATAAAACCACAACCTAACAAGACACTTTTTACTTCTATAACCCTACTTACATAATTACCAAAAAGTAGTTTAATGCTGACCACGCCCATTTTCCAAAAAGTAGTTTAAGGCCATTAACTTCTGTAACCGACCTTGCTTAACCCAGCAGAGTTCCATTGTGTAATTTATGCCTATAAAAGAGCCCGTCTCCCCTGGCTTAGGGCTGCTCTCTGTGCTGCTGCCTCTTGGCGGTGTCAGAGGGTGGTCACTGGCCAGCTGATAAAGACTCACAATTTGGCTCAATTCTCAGTGGTCACTTCTCGCACTCTGTACCATAACATAATCAAATAAGGCCTCATTCAAGAAATTTCAATTAGATATACTTAAAAATGTACATTTTGTAAAAATCTAACTACTACGTACTTAATAATTTCAAAAAATGAAAACTACTTGTTAATTTTAAAGCTAATTAACCTTTTAATGACTGTGTTGTGCCTGCTCTTTGTTGGAAAGCATTTGAATATTTGGTTGCAGCATGGAGGTCTGCAGTTTCAGTGGATCCTCTAGGTGGGTATCGGTCATTTGTCACCTTATGGGGGCATCTGATTTGGGTTAGGCAGGAGAATGTAGGTTCGCAGCAATAGGGGGATGAAAAGCAAGAAAGCATTTTTTAGGCATGTTGTTGAACGTGTGGGTGTTCTACTGCGTTTTTCCATATTTCAACTGGATCTTTCTTAACAACAATGACTTTAAAGTCACCTACTGAGAGTTCAGTCAATTCCATCTGTAGTTTTTTAAATGCCTCGATGGTATCAGCAAGATGAGGCTGAAATGCTAATTTCAGTGTGATGTCATGATTCCCAAAGTCAGCGAACCTTTCATTGTATTCTACAATTAATAGGTCTATAACAGCTGCCTATTCTTCAAATGATTCCCATATATCATCCTGCTCATCAATGACCTTTGCTAACTGGGGAAAATGTTCATCCAAACATTCCTTTTGAAGAAGTGTTTTGAAAAAAAGTAGCTTTTTTTGAAATGTTTAAACTTGTTGCCACATATCATATATAGACTTAGTTTTACCTTGCAAAGAAATATTCATGTCATTTTGATTTGACATGTGACACAGAAATGCTGCACTCCTACAGAAATCTTCTTCATAATTCACGTTGCCGATTCTGTTCTTCATAAAATTTTACTATCTGTTTTCACAGAGATAAAATTTTGGCTAACACCTGTCCCCGTGATAGTCACATGATGCGGCAAATCCACACTGAATACCTCATCATTCAACTTTAGCCAAGCTGACAATGCTGGGCTGCATTTGCCCCAATATATTTAACAATTCTTGTAACTTGTTGCCAAGTGCCACTTAAAATAGTAGCTTTAGCGGAAAGATTTTGCTGATATACGATACAATGAAAAGAAATAAGAGCATCTGGATCTGTTAACAATTTTTTTTATCTGTGCAATAAACCCTTCATGTTTTCCTGTTATGGAAGGTGCACTGTCTGTTCATACACTCACTAAATTTACCAAATTCAGTCCAAATTCACATTTATCTTGAAATTTGTTGAAGATATCTATTCCCCATGTTCTGTTCCCAAGAGTGCCCAAAGGGAGTAATTCTTCATAACAAAGAAAATCTTCTGTTATGACCTGAATGAAATATAAAACCTGTGCTGAGTCAGTAGTATCAGTTGATTCATCGCAAGCATTGAATAATACATATTTTCCTTTTGAAGTACCGCACAAAGTTATTCTGTTAAGTTGAAGGCTAATTCATGCTGCTGATCAGTTGTGGTTCTCCTTGAAAGAGGCAGTTGTTTGTACTTTGAAATGTTATCAGGGTCTAAGCATCCTACAGCTTAGACAGTGCATTCTTTCACAATTTCTACATCATTGAATGGCTTCCCTTTTTTCCCAAGTATATAAGCTACTTTTTAAGTTGCTTCAGTGGCATTATTTCCAGATCTTATTGCTGCTTGAAAGAATTGTCTTTGCCTTTGCTTTTCATCTTTCTATTTCTGCAGTATAACCTTTTGGGCCTCTCCCTCTAATTTAAACTATTTGTGGTCCTTATGAGTGTTATAATGCTGATGAGCATTGAATTTCTTTAATGTTGGTACGGCAATATCACAAAGCAAGCAAATCATCTTATCTTTAGCAGAAACAAGATAATATTGCAATTCCCAATAATCGTGAAGAAATCTGTTTTCTTCCTTCAGCGTTCTCTTGGTCTTCTTTGATATGATGGGCTGTTAAGCAGACAGAATTAAAAAATACCATTCACAAATTCCACTTCAAACAGAAACACAGTGCACCACTGTCAAAAGCTGATAACAAACTGGTGTACTCGACCCCCGTAAGCTGTCCCCAGCCAGCCTCCTGCAGGAGAGGTGCCAGTCAGGCGGGGGAAGTCAGAACTAAATCATGAGCATAGCGGCCATCAATTTAGCCCTTATGGCTTGTTGATGTTCTAATTTTGCCAGTTGATCTAGGAGGATTATTTTGTTGAAACTTATTTTATTCCTTGGTATTTTAAATACATTCATTTTAAAAATAAAAATATAAGACATGAACAAAAATGTTTTAATAAAAATAAAAGTAGTTGTCTGTAAAATTTGGATTCAGTTAAAAGGCTGTACTTGAGGACCTCGAAGGCCACAAGTTCTCTACCCTTGATTTATACCTATGTTTTCTTATGTTTTGAACGCTTACATTTAGGTCTGTTTAAGTCCATTTTGAATTAGTTTCTGTGTATAGATGAAGAAGGGGTCCATCTTTACTCTTTTGCATGTGGGTACCCTGTTGTCCCAGCACCATTTGTTGAACAAATTCACTGTTAAAACTACTATTGATAAACAAGTAGAGATCATATGCAGGTTATAGAATATATTGGGCAATCTTAGTAGATCCCTGCTCTAAAATTATTGACATTCCTTATGTTTATCATGTCATCATTAACTTTGGTCTCTTTGGTCTGAAGTTTAGTGTTTACTTCATTTGTTTGTTCTTGTTCCTTCCACCTTTGTGGGAGTTAGTTATGTTTTCAGTAAAAAATTGGGTCCCTCCAGCCTGAGCAAGAGCAAGACCCCGTCTCTACCAAAAATAGAAAGAAATTAATTGGACAGCTAAAAATATATATAGAAAAAATTAGCCGGGCATGGTGGCGCACGCCTGTAGTCCCAGCTACTCGGGAGGCTGAGACAGTAGGATTGCTTGAGCCCAGGAGTTTGAGGTTGCTGTGAGCTAAGCTGATGCCACGGCACTCGCCCCAGGCAAGAGAGTGAGACTCTGTCTCAAAAAAAAAAAAAAAAAAAATTGGGTCCCTTAGGTAGAGGTCATCGTAAAGGATAAGAAAATAATAGAAAATGGAAAATAATAGAAATAAAAGAATATATAGAGACATAGGTATAGTTTTATAGATTTATAAAGATAAAAGACAAAAGCGGGGGTACTTAAGGGTCCTTGTGATATTTTCGTCCAACACAAGGCCCCAGTGAGGTTTTATATGGATATGTATAGGTACAGTGATCGGTTGCCAGGGGTAATACGTTTACATAATAATAGGTAGTTTGTTTTAAGTTGAAAGTATTTCAAAAGGCTTTTTAAGGTCCCTTAATTAGCTTTATCTATGTGAACATATGGTTACAAAGTCTTTTAAAGACAAATTTTTAAGTTTTAAGGTAAATTTATCACTTAATAGAAGGGTTAAACAGAGATACAGTGGCTCCATATTTTTTATTAAGTAATTGTAAATGGAGACAGGTAGTCAGAAGTTGAGTAGAAACTGTCCCTTGGGCTTGTTTTTAGTTACAGGTGTCTGTTTCTCGAGGCGGGCATTCTTTGATTAGTTCTCATCTTGTGGCTCTTAGTAGACCTGCTTTGTCTTTCAAAATAAGTTAGAACCACAGGTCTGAGATTTGTAGCATCACCTTGGAAAGTAGTTTTCACTGACCTCTGAGATGCCCTCCTGAGGTAAAATAACTTTTAGAATATAAACTAATATATCCACATATTTTTTCAGGGCAAAGCCCTACAAAACTCCTAAGACCATTTCTGTCTCTAATATAATTATATTAATTTATAGAGTGACACACCTTTTTACTGCATCTCCCAAACTCTTATACATCAGTACAGAACCTGGGTATGCCTGGTCATGAAAATTCTCTAGGGAAGATAGTCAAGGCCAAAGTCAGCCAACCAGGTGTGTCAGCGAGGATTAGTTTTGGCTACATAAAATACATGTAATAATAGTGACTTGCAGAAGATAGGAGTTTCTCTTTCATGCTAAAGGAGTCCAGAGGTACATAATCCAGGACTCTAATGATGGATATCAAGTATGCAGGTTCCTTCTGTCTTCCTGCTTCACCATCTTATCATGTGACTTCCGTTGGCAAGATGTCATAGCCCAAAATAGCTGCTGGTGCTCCAGCCATCAGACCTGCATTCCAGGCAACAGGAAGGAGGAAGAGAGCATGGCAAAAGTGGCCTGTTTTCCCCTGAGCCAGTCTTAAACAGTGTCCCTGGGAGTTTTGCATAATGCCACCTATATATTATTGGCCAGAACTTAGCTTCATGCTACACTTAGCTGCTAGAGTAGGTAGAAAATATAGTCTGTGAGCTGCAGCTCTGTGTGACATCCAGATTATGTTACTGAGGGAAAAAGGGAGAATGTCTTCGAGTAGGCAATGAACAGCCTTCACCCTTAAGAAGGCCTTGGCCATAAAGCCCACACCATTGGTGTGTGCACCCCTCAGTCAGTGTTGGAGAGATCGGAGCTCTAACACAACTGGAGGTGTCATAGATGGCCAGTTATGGAGAGAAGAGGGACCTCGGACTGCCACAGGGAAGCTGGGAGAAAAGTATTGCCCCTGCTGTCACAGGAGGATGTATAATATCACTTCACCCGCTGGGGGTGCTGGAGTCCAGAGGATGCTGGGCAGTGTGGCCTCGGGACCCACTGTCATGCAAGAGGTGAACGTCTGAGGACATGAAGCATCCAGACACCTCCCAAGGACCAGAGAAAGGGCGGGTTTCCAGGGCTAGGATGACCATCTGTGGGGGGTGAAGTGCGCTCTCCCGTCAAAGAGGAACAGGCACAGGAAAGAGAGATAGGACAGGTGCTCAGCTGCCAGGGAGACCAGGCCCCAGCTCCTAGCTGGCACAAGTGCCACTTCCTGGAGGCTGTGTGTGAGGTCTTGAGGGGACACCACTGGACGATCTGAGCCAGGGCCGAGAGTGTGGGTTCAAAAGCCTTTGTAGCTCCTCTTCTAACAGGCAGCTTGTTTCCAGAGCCGTGGGTGGAGCTGAATCTGCAGGTGGCCATTAAGAGACTGCAGCTGGAGGGTAGGGGCGGGGGTGTCCTGACCAATTCCAGGGCAGAGGGCCAGGCGCTGCAGGTACGGCTGGATTCAGCTCCACATCCGTTTCTAGAGCCTCTCAGTGCTGAGCTATTTTCTTTGGCACAGCAATATTTTTTCTTTTAATCCAAATCCTAAGAAATGTCATTAAGACAGATTTAAAGTTAGAATTTAAACCACTACTCTGGTTCCAGGTGTGGGATATACAGGTTTTAAACAGTAACAGAAGGCACCTGCGATCCTGGGACAGGCCTCGGATCGAAGTCACTACTTGCTCTGTGAAAATGGAAGTGTGAGAGGAAAGAGGGCCCGGGAGGACCTTCTCGTGCCTGGACGTGGAAACTGCCTGGCGTTTGCACAAAGGACGGGCGTGTGCAGCCACTGCCTGCCCGCGTGGGGTGTGGACTCCGGCCCCCTTTTGAGCTCTTGCATTCGTCCACGTGGCTGCTGCCTGCACAGCCGGCATCACCTGACTCCCGTCGCGCAGGGCCGTTGGGGGGCAGGGAGCTGTCACTGTCTCCCACCTTAGTGCACTTGCCAGCACTGTCCCGCCCAAGGTGTGGGCCTGAAAGGAGCAATGCTGCACTCTCCAACAGGCTGGCGCCTTTCGAAGGCCACCGCGTAGGTTATCTGGGTCTCCCACAAAGCCCCGTCCTGGGTGAGAGCCCGCATTGCTGAGACCTCCCCACCCGCCCACTCCCAGCCCAGCCCGGCCAGGGAAGGGAAGGGCCGCTCTGGGAACCAGTTACAATGTGGGAGGCAAAGTAAGCTGGAGTCGCTCCTTAGGAAAGACCTGGCCACAAAATGTTTATTCTCCTCCCGAAGCTCACTCCTGTGTGTGCAACTGTTTCTCTTCTCTCTCCCTGTAGAGGGGCGTCCTTTCTCGCTCGCAGCCCTGACCGGCCCCTTTGTCCACACAGCTGACCTTTGGAGTTAAGGTCCCAGTGGGATGGGGGTTGTGCTGTGCGCCAGGAGTCTGGTGGAGGGGTGAGCGCTGCATAGACCTGGGTGGCCCTTCCAGCGGCTCAGCAGGGATGTGCTTCCGTCCTTCCCCGCGCAGCTGGGCAGCTGGAAGGCCTGCGGCTCACGCCCTGGGGGAGCGGAGATGACAGAGCTGCTCCCAGAACACTCGCTATGCAAGGCTGGGGAGGCAGGAAGGCAAGGAAGGGAAGCCGCCCCCTCTCCCCTTGGGGACCATCCAGTTCCCACCGGGTTCTGGAGAGACCCCTGCCCCTGAGGGCTGCGCACTCGGACTGGCACGCTGGCCATTCGGGGCGGAGAGGAACTCGGGAAGGGCCGGGCTGGGAGCCCCTTGCTTGTGGGTGAGCCCGGTGCTTAGGAGGCCTCAGACAGCCCAGGAGGGGCCTTGCTGGGTCAGGTTCATGTCCTCCTGGTGGGACACCCCAGGTTCAAGTCCAGCTTTGGTGCGGACCCCCCTGGATCCATTTCCATGTTAGAGAAGCAGGCGGTACAGAGAAAGCAGATAAAACCAAGAATTGCCTCTCTTCCTCCCTTTCTGTCATGTCCCCAGAAACCCTGGAGTCACAGTCATTGCCTGATTTCTTCCCAAATCGACCCCCCCACCACCTTTTTTTACTGAGGTTTTTTTTCCAGATTCTGTTGTGTTTTTTTCAAGCTTTAAGATTTACCTTACTGCTGTATTTTCTTGAAAAAATGAAGAGTCCACCGGTGGATTCTCGCTGTACTTAGAGTAAAACTGACACTGTCCTGTGGCCCACAGAGTCCTGGGCCCCGGGCCTCACCGCACTGCCCGCCTGCCGGCCTTCCTCCTCCCAGCCTCCCTGCTCTGCCACCCCGGGCTCCGGCGACCACAGGCAGCCGGTGTTCCTTCACTCGGGGCCTCTGCCCTCATCTCCGAAGCCGGCAGTGGTGGGTCACGTCCTTCCCAAACTCTCTCCTCCCCAGTTCTCCGAGGCTGACAGAGACTTCCTGCTCTCTGGATTCTGGCGGTTCCGGGGGGGCCACCCAGTTAATCCAGGGTGATCTCCTTATCTCAGAAATCCTTAACTTAATCCCGTCAGGTCTCTTTTGCCATACGAGGGGACGCAGTCACACAAGTTCTGGAGATCAGGATAAGGACATCCTTGGGGGGCCTTATTGGGACTGTCACAAGTGTTTGCCCACTTTAGTTGACAAACATAATCTCATGTCTTAGATTAATCACAGCTCTGAAGTTGATTTCATGTAAAGTCTTCTCTCCAGCCAGGCCGTCCCCCCACCCAGTGCAATGGGAGGGGTGGGGACATTACTCTGCTTCTTGTTTGTCACCTTCTCCAGGTGGTCACCCCTGAGGGCAGGGTCTTTGTTTCATTCTTAGTCTTTCCTTTGCCTACCACAGGCATGGTCTCTTGCTCAGTAATCGTTCAGCCAATGAATGCTGAGTGGGACACATTGCCCTGATAAAACTCTATGCTCTTTTTTCAGTTGAGATATAATTTACAGGCCAGCCTCCCTTGGAGGGCAACAAAAGTAGCAGAAAGTGGCAGGGCCCGCCGGAGTGGCACAGGCAGGCCACAGAGGGCTTTGTTGTGCCCATGGATGGGAAGAACACCTCAAGGCTCTGAGAAGCGGGTCTGGACAAGGCAGTGCTGCTAGTAGTCAGCTAGGTGTTTGGATTCAGGGTTGAGACCTTTTCTGCCTCAGGGCATCTTCCTGGGGTGAGGCTATAGGTGAACAAGCCGTGGCGCTGGGTCGGTGTGGAAGGTGGGCAGGAGCACCGCGCGAGGGCCTGGCCTGTGGGACGGTGTCTCGGTCTGTCCAGGCTGCTGTAACAGATACCGCAGCCTGGGCGGCGTACAAACAACAGACATGTATTGCTCACAGCTCTGGAGGCTGGAAGTCCAAGGTCCCGGCGTGGCAGAAGCTGTGTGTGGTGAGGACTCCCTTCCTGGTTCATAGATGGCGCCTTCTCACTGTGTCCTCACATGGTGGAAGGGGAGAGGGAGCTCTCCGGGGTCCCTTTTATAAGGACACTGATCCCATCCATGAGGCTCCACCCTCATGATGTCATCACCCCCCGAAGGCCCCCCCTCCTCACACCATCTCCTTGGGGCTGAGGATTTCAACATGAATTTCGAGGGGACACACACATTCAGATCACAGCACGTGAGAACTAAAAAATGCCATCAGAGGGTGCTGTGGGCAGGATTTCCTATTCCACAGTCGATGCAGACTGTTTACATCAAGTCTCAAAAGTAGCAGCCACTCTCACCAGGATGGCTATGATCAAAGTTGTGAAAAGAGTTTGGCAAAGGTGGAGAAATTAGAACCCTTGTACGTTGCTGGTGGTACAACAGTGCTGCCACTGTGGGAAACAGTTTGGCATTTCCTCAAAAAGTCAAACATAGAAATACCATCTGACCCAGCAATTGCACTCCTGGGTGTACACCCCAAAGAACTGGAAACAGGAACTCAAACAAATACTTGTACGCGCATGCTCATAGCGGCATGATTCACAGTACCGAAAGGTAGAAACAACCCAACGCCCGTCACTGGATGGATGGATGGACAGACAGAGTGCCGTCTGTCCGTACCACGGAATGGATTCAGTCATATAAAGGAATGAAGCTCTCACATGTGCTACCACGCGGATGAACCTCGAAAACGTCATGTGCGTGGAAAGAAGCCAGGCCCAAAGGGCCACCTAGCGTTTGTTTCCATTCGTGTGAAATGTCCAGGGCAGGCAAATCCACGGAGACGGAAAGTGGGTTAGTGGTTGCCGGGCAGTGCGGTGGGGGAGGGCGGGAGGGCTTAGCGGGGACGGGGCCTCCTTTGGGATGATGAAAGCATTTTGGAACTACACAGTGGTGATGGCTGCACAGCACTGTGCATGTACTAACGGCCACTGAATTGTTCCCTTTCAAATAGTTGATTTTATGTTACGCGAATTTGACCTGAATTAAAAAATTAAAAAATCCCCAGCAGCAACATGAGGAAACGTCGCACCGGGGTTTTGCTCTGAGTGCGTGGTCCTGACCTTTCTGGAGCAGGGGAGCTGGTCTGGTAGCTCCACGGCGGGACCGCCGGGCCCCCCTGAGCTGCGGCCGCTGTGCTTGTGTCCTAGCACCGTGCTGCTGTACCACATCATGGCCTGGGGCCTGGCCACCCTGCTGTGCGTGGAGGGAGCGGCCGTGCTCTACTACCCCTCCGTGTTCAGGTAAGCCGGACTCCCAGCGCCCCGGGGGAGCCGATCCCTGGCCCAAGCTGTGCTCGCTGACGGGCCCTGACACCCGGAGTCGGAGTCGGGCCATTGTCTCCGGGCCACGGGGTGTGGCGCTCACAGCCAGGACCCGGAGGGCTCGCGGTCTCCCCTGCCTCCGCCCCTCCCGACTGTGTGCCCAGGCGCCTGCGCGCACACACGTGTGCGAGGCTTTTGCTGTAACCCCTCTGTGTCGGTCTGTGTCCAAGTTTTAGGTGAATCGGCGTGTTGGTGCGGCTTCCTCACGCCCTCTCTTTACTTCGTATTCTCCGCCTCCTCTGGGCGCGCAGGTGAGTCTGACACTCTGACTCGGGAGGATGCGGAGACGGGCCGTGGAGCCCTGGGGAGAGCTCGTCCTGTGCCCCTGCTCCCTGCACTTCCTCTCTTCTCTCCCCTCCTGCACGCTCGGCTGTCCCCCACGCAGGGACAGGCGGACGTGGCCGCCGAAACTGTCTCAGGCATTTCTTCACGTTTAAAATCCCGTCCGTGCAGCCCAAGGTTGCGAAGCCTCCCCGCAAGGCTATGTACTCTACCTTCCAGTGTAAACCTGGAACACGGGTGGACAGCGTCTCTTTGTCTGATTCTAGGGCTGTGTAGACCAGGGAACAGCACGGCACAGTCCCCAGGCCAAATTCGGTCTCCACCTGTTTCTGTACATAAAGTTTTATTGGGATGCAGCCGCACCCATTTGTCTATGTCCCATGGCTGCTTTTGCACGACAACGTCACAGCTGAGTAGCTGCAACGGAGACCAGGGTGTGGCCGGGAAGCTGGAAATATTTACCGTGTGTCCCTTTACAGAGAGAGTTTGCTGACCAGGGGCATAGATCATTTCGCCCCCTTCTTTTTCACCTTCTTGCAGCTAGTACTCAATTAGACGTCTCCAAACTGGTGTTGTCTTGTCCACTGTGAACACAAACGGGGGAGTTCTGTGTAGATCCTTCCGGACAGTCTGCTTTCCTGGGGGACCTTAACAGGGCAGACACAGTGTCACAGCGGTTATAACAGAACGCACTTAATTGGAAAGGGGGTCTCTGTGCCTCGCCCTCACCCGTGGCACCCTGCAGACTCCTGGCAAAGTTGCACCCGAGCCCGTGGGGGCCACTGCGGCAGGGCTCCCGGCGTCTTCGGGAGCTGCTGGTGTCAGCGTCCTAATCCTCGATCATCTCCGCATCCTCGCATCCCGAGACCCGGGGCCCTCGGCATTCTTGAGGCTCACGGCCTCACGCTCTTATTTGTCATTTACCTTTGCCTTTGTACTGGAGTCGCTTCTCTTCTTGTCTCGTTTTCTCTCCCCAAGGCTGTCCGACCGCATCTCAGCCCTCACAGCTGCACAGCGGAGGGGAAAGCGCCCATTAGAAGGTGGCGTTGCAAGGTGGTACGGTCATCCTTCCGATGGCCAGAGGGGACGCCTATTGCGTTTTTCCTACCTGATTCTTTTGCATTTTCTGCCATTTCCCCCGTTCTGGGCTGACCACTCCATGGATATCAAAACAAGAGTGCTGCCACCTGCTTTCGTCACCCTACCTCCGTGGCCGCAAGGCTGCTTGGTCATCCGCCTTGTCGCCTCCCTGTCTCTGAGCCGTCCTCTCTCCCCGTGGCCTGCGGTTCTCCCGTCCTCTGCACCCCCCGTCCTCTCTCCCACGTTGTGCGTTTCTTAGCTGGTGGTTCCTACCATGGCCACACACGTGCGCAGGGCTCCCACCATGTTCTGTGGTGGCCGGTGAGTCCTGGACCCTTCCATAGAAATCCTCGTCCTTTACCCTGACGCGAACCTCTGAGACGATTGTTCCCATAAGCACGAGGACAATGCACTTTGAGAGGTGCAGCTGGCATATTTTGAGTTGCCCAAGGAGAGGGACTACATCGCATTCATGTTATCGCCAAGCCAAACAATACCGTAACTCGTTGACGAGGGCCCTCGTCTCTCCTTGAACTCTGGAATCCACCAGCCACAGTGTCTTTTCGTCTCTTATCTTTCCCAGAAGTGACCTTTAGAGGCCGCCCGTGTGGTGGCCCCCTTCGAGGGCCTCCCATGTATGAGGCAGAAACGTGACCGACCTGCCCGGCCCTCCTGCAGTTTACGGCCTGTTCCAGACACGGGAAATGAGTCAGATTTCCTCTGGGCAGAGTCAGAAGCAGATTGATGCATTTCCCTCTTATCTGGGCTTCCAGATGAGCAGATGTATTTCAGCCACAGCCTTGCCTCTGAGAAGAACGATGTGGTTTCCTCCCTCAGGTGTGAGAGGGGCCTGGACCACGCCGTCCCCCACTACGTCACCACGTACTTGCCGCTGCTGCTGGTGCTCGTGGCCAACCCCGTCCTGTTCCAAAAGACGGTGGCTGCAGGTAAATGACAGGGCCGTCCTCTGGGTGCATGGCCACTGGGTACGGCCCCATGCCTCGGGCTCAGATAATGACAAATGTTGTCCTTCTGGAATTAGCCAGGACAGTTGAGCTCATTCGTCACCCTCCAGAGACAGAATACAGCTGGGGAGAGTGGCAGGTTTAACAAACGGACAGGAGCTAGGCTTTGCCGACATTGCTCAAGGCCAGGACGACTGGACTTTTCCGTTCTGTGCTGGGCACATCCCGGGTCTGCCCTGGGAGTGGCCTCGGACGACTGTGGAGGTGCCGCAGGAGCAGGAGGGGCGGCGGGGACAGGGTATGGAGTGAGGAGGCTCTGGTTCCGGGACACACTGGGCCTGCGCCCTTTCTCAGATGGGCAGGAGGCAGGATGCGGAGCACGGGACGTGAGTCGAGGGCACAGCTTGGAACTGGTAAGATGGATGTCGCGAGCTGCGGAATGCCAGGGAGGGAGCTCTGGGCTGGGGCTGGGGTCCTGCAGTGCAGCCCCGACCACCTCCTAAAGCAGCGTGGCCTGGAGTGAGCCTGCAGCCTGCTTTGGCTGCCGAGGGTCTCCCAGGGCAGAGCAGGAAAGAAGAAGTTTGCCTCAACCGGAAGGTCCATTGAGGATCAGCTGTTGATTGTAGAACGTTTTAAAAACATGGTTTAAAGTACTCTATCCCTGGTAATAGGACATGATTGCAGCTCTTTGAGCTAGTCTTTTCATAGCTACATTTAAATGTAGTATATTATTAATAAATATAGCATTTTTTTACAAAATTGCATAAAAATAGTGATACGAGTACATCAAACAAATGAAAATGACTTATAGAAAGAAGACCAAGGCCAGTGTGGGGGCTCACACCTGGAAACTTAGCACTCTGGGAGGCTGAGGCGGGAGGATCGCTTGAGGTCAGGAGTTTGAGACCAGCCTGAGCAAGAACCAGATCCCATCTCTACTAAAAATAGAAAAAATTAGCCAGGCGTGGTGGCACGTGCCTGTAGTCCCAGCTACTGGGGAGGCTGAGGCAGGAGGATCGCTTGAGCCCAGGAGTCTGAGGCTGCAGTGAGCTATGATGACGCCATGGCACTCTACCCAGGGTGATAGAGTGAGACTCTGTCTCAGAAAGAAGAGGAAGAAGAAGACTGAAAAGAAACACACAAAGATGTTACCAGTGGTTGTCTCTGGATGGAGGGAGTTATTAACTTAGAAAAGTTAATACTTTTCTAAACCTTTTTTACGTTTTCTAACTGGGTATAAGGAGAAATTTTAATTTTTCCATATTTTAACAAGTGTGAATTTTTTTTTTTTTTTTTTTTGAGACAGGGTCTTGCTCTGTCACCCAGGCTAGAGTGCAGTGGCGTCATCACAGCTCACTGCAGCCTCTAACTCCTGGGCTCAAGTGATCCTCCTGCCTCAGCCTCCCTAGTAGCTGGGACTACAGACACTCGCCACCACATAGGGCTAAATTTTTTCTATTTTTTGTAGAGATGGGGTCTCACTCTTGCTCAGGCTGATCTTGAACTCCTGAGCTCAAGCAGTGCTCCTGCCTCAGCCTCTCAGGGTGCTAGGATTACAGGTATGAGCCACTGCAGCTGGCCTGTGAATTATTTTTATAATAGAGAAAACAAACCCTTAAGAACATAGTTGCTGGCAGTGCACAGTGGCACTTTGGGAGGCTGAGGCAGGAGGATTGCTTGAGGCCAGGAGTTGGAGACCAGCCTGGGCAACATAGTGATACCCCATCTCTACAAAAAAGAGAAAAATCAGCCAGGTGTGGTGGTGCGCCCCTGTAGTCCCAGCTGCTTGGGGGGCTGAGGCTGGAGGATTACTCAAGCCCAGGAGTTTGAGTTTCTAGTGAGCTATGATTGCACCATTACTGTGGCAACAGAGCGAAACCTTGATAGGTATAGTTCCTAAACTAGGAAAATCCAAATAAAATCGAAGTAATGCACCTCTATTAATTTCTTAGTTGTGACAAAGCTCCCATGGTTGTGTACAGTGCCCACGTTGTGGGAAGCTGGGGAAGGGACGGGTAAACAGGAACTGTCTGTGCTATCTTTGCAACTTTTATGTAAATCTAACATTATATTAAAGTGAAAGTTTTGGAAGCAAATATCCTTAGAGTGTGTGAGGACTCCACTGGGCGCCGTGGGGAGTGTCGGTGCCCCAGGCCCCCGGCCGTGCTCAGGGCTGCCGTCTGCTGTGCTCTGCCTCGCTGGCCCTCTGTGCCGCGCAGGAGCCGGAACCGCGAGCAGGAAACGGTCCTCTCTGTTCCTTGCAGTGGCCTCTCTGCTGAAAGGAAGACAAGGCATTTACACCGAGAACGAGAGAAGGATGGGAGCAGTGATCAAGATCCGATTTTTCAAAATCATGCTGGTTTTGATGATCTGGTAACCTTTCTCCTACTCTTTTATTGCTAGTGGGGAGGGACGTGCACACAACTTGCCTTTTGCCTTTGCGAGTGTAACGGCAAGTTCCAAGGGGAAGAGCCTTTGTGCAGGAAATCTGTGAGACTGTGCCAGCTGCTCTTTGAGGCAGCACATGGAGGACAAGGGAGCAAGTCCAAAATTCAGGAATTTCTGGAAAAATATTCAAATCTACTCAAATTCTATACAAAGCCCTTAGAACGCCAGCTCCTGGGTTTAGTTTTGAAATGTTCCAACCGTGTGCCTATGGTATCTCGTCTCACTGCCGGAGTTAAGCAAAATAAAGTGCTAGGTTGTGCTTTTTAAATCTACCCATTTGACCCAGTCTTGACACCAGAATCACATCTGTGATGACACATGGCTCAGTTAAGAGGTGCAGAGGACAGGCCGAGCAACTTTTCTCTCCCCAGTTTTCCCCACCGCTGGTATCCTGCACAAATGCTTCAGGTGGATGCTTTGAAAGTTGACCGGTAACCAATTCAAAAAAGATTGGAATCCAAGTATGCTGCACCGCGGTGACTCTCTACTTTGCAGGACAGGGCGAGCCCTGTGGTGGTAATAATTCACCCGATATGCTGAGGTTCATTTGGAAACCCTCCTAGGAGAGACATAAATAAATAATCTCCTACTAAAAATACACTCAGCTCACCATTTCCAATTTTGCTGACCCACCTAAAATAACATTGAAAAATTCCAACAAAAAAATGTCAAGATAAGGTTTGCTTTGGTTTCTGTCAAACCTTTAGGTACTTCTCAAACAAAGAATGAATTCTGGATTGCGTGATACAGTGCCAGAACCCTCCACCCTGATTGCCGGGAACGTGGCCAACATTCCCTGCAAAAAACCGGGTCCCTTTGGTAGAGTTGCAAGGGATAAGAAAATAATAGAGAAAAATGGAAAATAAAAGAAATAAAGGAATACACAGAGACAAAGATATAGTTTTATAAGTTTATAAAGATTATAGGCAAAGCGGGATCTCGGGGGGCCTAGACCTTCTCTGTGGGTCTCAAAAAGCCCCGCATGAGGTCTTACATGGTAACTTATAGGGAACAGTGATTAATTGCCAGGGGTAACAGATTTACATAACAGCAGGTAGTTCCTCCCAGGTTAACAGATTTTCAAAAAGGCTTCTACAGATCCTTTAACTAATTCTATCTACATGAGCAAATGGTTATAAAATCTTTCAAAGATTGACTTCTAAGTTCTAAGGGAAGTTTATCACTTAACAGAGGGGTCAAACAGAGATGTGTTGGCTCCACATTTATTAGGTTATTGTGAATGGAGACAGGTAGTCTGGAGTGTTTAAACAAGAGCTTGTTTTTAGCCATTCGGGCAGCTGTCTGTTCCGGGGGGCACTCCATTGTCAGCTCTCACCCTGTAGTTTTTAACAGATTCACTTTGCTTTACAAAGCAAATCCAAACCTTTAGGTCTGAGAAACTCGGTGCCTTGTGGGATACAGCTGCTACTGTCTTTCAGAGACGCCCTTCTGTGTGTAACAGCATTCGAAATGCAAACCGTTCACATATTCCTTCAGGGCAAAGCTCTGCAAAACTCCTAAGACAAATCCTGTCTGCAGAGACATCTATATTAATTCATGGAGCAACGTCTGATGTGGTGTTGAGTGCTACCGTTGGAAGGGTTTGCTGATGTCTGCTTTATACCGAGAGGAGTTATGTTTTTTGAATTACATTTTTGGTGTGCTGGTTCCTTGTAGTTTTTGACTGCTGAAGTGGTCATCTCTCCGCCAAAGAGTTAGCACTTTCGGGCCATGGTAGAGATTGTTCCCTGGCCCCAGCATTAAAAAACAAATCTTATTGAATGTTCTCTTTGCCTGTGGCCATTTTCTTTCCAACAGTTGGTTGTCGAATATCATCAACGAAAGCCTTTTATTCTATCTTGAAATGCAAACGGATATCAATGGAGGCTCTTTGAAACGTGTTAGAAATGCAGCCAAGACCACGTGGTTTATCATGGTAGGTCAATCTAGATTTCAGATTTTTGCTTGTAAAACAAAAACAAAACAGAACCACTCAGAAGTACAATGTATTGTTATTTAAATACAGAATGAGCTGAAGGGGTTCCTGGTCTGCCTGCATCTGGCCTTGGTGGCTGGCTAGCTGGTTTCATTCATTGTTGGGGTTGTTATTCTAGGGCACAACTCTGGTAAATCAGTTGGGCAGAGTGTCAGACCTTTCAGTCAGTCTCACAATGTCACAGCATCTATCTTGAAGGGATATTCCAGACCATGCAGAGATGAAGATATTCCTGGTAGCTTTATAATTATCCATTTTTATAAAGCATTACAGGAAACCCACATTTCCAAAAATGAAATAAAAAGGGTGGTTAAGTCAATGTGGTCCTTCATCTTGATGGAATGTTCCCAGAGGTTAAAAATGATCATGAAATCTCTAGTATTAAGTGGAAAATGTAGGAATATACAATGATACCAATTACAACTACATAAAAACACACGTAAGAAAAAATATTGGATGGAAATACATGAAATGATGGTGCAGTGGAAGCGCCACGGGTAGACTTCCCCCCAAAGTTTTCATTATATTACATGCATAGTAAGAAATGCGTGTGAGAGTTGGCGGTGGAGAGGTGCTCTCTGTGCTGCACAGAACCGGTATTTACGGCGCTTCCAATTGGGGAAAATCTCATTCACAGGGACTTTAAGATAAGACCAGCCCTAGCCCTGGGTCCCTGCATTTCCGTCTGGAGCCTGGCCTGGTTCCTTTGGCTAACCGTATGTGTTCTTACCACACACAAGTGCAGGGATGTTTCCCAGACTCGTTTTCAGCCTCAAGAACCGTTATTAAGGCAAATTCTGCCTTGGCAGTGCAAGGTGGAAAGCCGCAGGACACAGGTACTCTGGCCGTGGTGGGGACGTGACTGTTGAGTGCCTGTGTCACAGTGGACTCTATTGCTCTGACGCCTGAGTACTCTGACTCCTGCCGTGCCGCACTCACCGCCGTGTCTCCTTGTCCCCCCAGGGGATACTGAATCCAGCCCAGGGATTTCTCCTGTCTCTGGCCTTCTACGGCTGGACAGGATGCAGCCTGGAGTTTCAGTCTGCCAGGAAGGAGATCCAGTGGGAATCGCTGACCGCCTCGGCTGCCGAGGGGCCTCACCCGGCTCCGAGGGGCTCCCACGAGCCCCACGAAACCCCCGATTCCAGGAAGGTGTCGAGACTCGGTGGGCAGACTTCTGACGAAGCCCTGAGCATGCTGTCCGAAGGTAACACCCATCTGCCAGGGCCCCAGACTTTGGGGCCCCAGAGCTGCCCTTGCAAAGCCTTTATCAAACAACAGGTGACCCAGTGTGGAGGGGGTGTCCTGGTGCGAACGGAAAGTTCCAGTTGCTGACAGTGACTCCACTCTTGCATTTTACCATCTACCTCTCCTTCGATTTCAGGGGTGCCTTTCGTTTATTCGTTTACGGCGCTTACACTGTAGCCTTAATTCTTACTGGCTCCCTGTTGGGTTAGATGGCATCTTGGTTTTTTTTCCTAAATATTAAGGGGGTACAAATGTATTTGTTACATGGATAGCTTTTGTGGATGGCACTTTGAATATGTGATAAATTGTCACTTTACACCCTTCGACACATTGGCTGTGAGGCAGTGAATGTTATGACGTGGTCTTTAGATCACAGGTGCAGTCTAATCTATCCCGCTCCCTTGGAGCATGTACGATGAAAAGCCCGTCGCCAGTGCTGACGCGTCGGATCCATGCTTTTCACGTGGAGACTCTAGCACCGGGGTCTTCAAGATGTGCTCTGTGGAACAGTAACGTGGTGCTTCGGCCATCTAGTAAATGATTCAAATTCCATCCCAAAGTTCACGTGAAAATCTGTGATAAAAATCATACATACTTAAAAGGTGTTGGCCACCGAGCACTGACCCACAAACCCACTGCCTTGGCCTGCCAGGGTCGCTTGCTTGTGTTTGGAGCTCGGAATATGTTTTTCACTTAAGTGAAGACTTAAGTCCCAAGATGGCAAGGTGAACCACTTAAAAGCTGTTCCATTTTCAGCTCCTCAGCCATTTAAAACTAGATTTTTTTTTTTTTTTTTTTTTCTTTTGCAGACAAACTCTCACTCTGTCACTCGGGCCAGAGTGCAGTGGTGTCTTCATAGCTCACTGCAACCTCAAACTCCTGAGCTCAAGTGATCCTCCTGCCTCAGCCTCCCAAGTAGTTGGGACTATAGGCATGCACTGCCACACCTGGCTAATTTTTCTATTTTTAGTAGAGACGAGGTGTTGCTCTTGCTCAGGCTGGTCTCAAACTCCTGACCTCAAGTGATCCTCCCTCATTGGCCTCCCAAAGTGCTAGGTTTACAGGCATGAGCCACCTCACCCAGCCTAGATTTTCTTGATATGGTGCCATCAAATCAAAACAGAGAAAAAATGAGATGCTCAAGTTGGTAAAAGATTATAACTTTCACCTCAGTTTTTGGTTTCAGAGTTTTGTGTTGACTACACGTCCTTATAGTTTTGATTGATCACAACATTAATTTTTTTATAAAATTCAAATTGCAACTTATGAAATAAATCCTTGCTAATATACTTGTCTGTGTTAGGGTTCCTTATAAGGTTGTATTTTAGAAAAAAAAAAAAATCTTTGGGTTAGGAAAAAAAAGTTTGAAAATCACCACTCTGACATGCTCGGAGTTTTAACTTAGCCGACAGTTTGTAATGAACAAGCAAATTGGTCCTTAAGAGGAAGGAGGTCTCTGGTGGCTGTAATTTCATGGTGGCCCACTGGATGTCTAGGAAGGAGGGAGAGGGAATCTGAGAGTCAGAATGTTTAAAAACATCCAGGGACGTAAACGCTGCCTTGCCTGTCCTCAGCTGGGCCGTCGGGACTGGGGTTCCCTGTCAGATCTCTCACCCACCTCCCGCCTCTTCCTTCAGAGCAGGCCCCGAGCCTTGCCACTGTTAGCACTGAGGGCCGGATTGTGCTCTGTCCCGAGAGCTGTCCTTTGCGCTGTAGGATGTTTAGCAGCATCCTGGCCTCCACCCACTAGATGCCGGGACTAGTCTCCCCCAACAGTGAAAACTGAAACGACTTCCAGACATTGGCAAATGTCCCCCAGAGAGCCACCTCAGCCCCCGGTCCAGAAGTGCTGCTTCAGGATAATCCAGCTTTCTAAAAGCTTGGATCTAAAAATGTGATTTCCCCAAATTGTTGTCTGAGCTAAACGTGCACACACACAAAACCAAAGACAAACATCGCCCAGTCCAGACCACTTTGGTTTGTACCAGAATAATGTTGAAATCTGGACTGGGAAAAACATGCAGAAAGATGTCCGGAAATGGCTAAAGAGTTCCATTTTCTTTTCTATTTCTGCTATTCAAGTGCATGGAAGCAAGGTTCATTTTCAGGTGACAAGCTTGGTTTGCTTCAGAGGCCAACACATACGGTGGTGAATGGAGGGACTGATTCCATGAGACAGTCCTGTCTGGTCGTAATTGAGAGCTGGCGTCTTAAAGTGGCTGAGCCCATCTTTGATGGTCAAATAAAATGCTAGAAATAACAGTAAAAGCCATCCCGACCCTCACCCTGCAGCCACCCGTCACCACCTGCACGCACTGGTCAGCCTTTCCTCATTTTCATCCCTCAGCAAGCTGTGGCGCAGGTCTCACGCTCCAGGTTGGAAGGTTTTCACACCGAGGTCTTAGAGAAAGCAAACAAGATCCAGTAGAAAAGCAAACAGGCAGCCGTTCCCGGTGGCTGCGTCAGGGGACTCCCGTCTTCCTTTGCCCAGCCCCGGCGCCCGACGCAAGGGCCCGCAGCACAGAGCAACTCCCAGCAGTGTTGTCAGGCATGGGGAAGAGTTTGCCCTTGAAATTTGGACTCCATTTATTTAGTCAATTTTTATTTTGGAAAATGAAAGAAGGAAACGTCTTACATGTCTTCGAGTTTGGTTAGCGACACAGCTAACTAGCTAACTGGTGACACTGGCTGTCGCACAGTGGCGTTTCCCTTCCTCATGGGAGGTTAGACAGTTCCAGTCTTCCAGCTGCAGAGAACGACCAGTGAGTGGCGCAGCCCCAGTCACGTGCTGCTTTTTCTTCCTTCCTTTGCTTTTTAAAAACGTTGACATAAAATTCACATACCGTAAAATTCACCCACAGCAGTCCCTCCCGGCCTCCCCTCCCCCAGCCCCTGGCAGCCGGGATCTACTCTCTGTCTCTATAGATTTGCTTATTCTGGGCTTTTCATATAAATGGCATCGCATAATATTTGTCCTTTTGTGGCTGCTTCTTTTACTTAGCATTGTGTTTTGAAGATTCACCCGCGCTGTAGCATGGATCAGAATATTGTTTTTATGGCTAAAACTGTTCTGTTGTATGGATAGGATCACTGTTCATTTAGTCACTACTGATGACTGCCCGAACCCCGGCAGGCCCCGTACTGGGAGCTGCATGGGGTGTGGGTGCTGCAGACTGTAAACCTTGCCCTCAAGGACCGCGCAGTCTGTTGGAGAAAATTTTTTAAAGTGTCATAAAAATTATTCTATTCTAATAATAGAATAATCAATGGAAATACCAGTATTGAGAAAATCTTGGAGGAAAAAGAAAGCACGTAAGGAAAGGCTTTTGAGAAAAACAAGAAATACAATCAGTATTTCTGGTTGTGGAAAGAATTTCTATAAAAACGGCAGCTGTCAACTTAGAACGCCTAGTGACATGTCGTTAGCTGACATTTGTTGGGTCAGGCTTTTTGAGGACTGTTTGAAACACAGAGTAAGTTTGTAAAATTAACAAGAAACATCTCCTGCTAATGTATAAAGTGGCTGAGCACGATGGTTTGAGCCTGTAGTCCCAGCCACTCGGGAGGCTGAGGCAAGAGGATCGCTTGAGCCCAGGAGTTGGAGGCTGCAGTGAGCTAGGATGGCACCACTGCACTCCAGCCTGGGCAACGCAGCAAGACCCCGTCTGTAAAAACAAAAAAAATTTTTTTTAAAGTGTAAAGTGCATGTACTCCTGAGGTGGCAGTTACAGTCTTAAGTTTGCATCTAGTCACCCTTGGAATATACTAAAATTGTCCATGATAGGCAGTTGTCACCATTTTGTATTGTAAGCCTGTGCAGGAATTTATATTATTATATTAATCTAGTAAGAATTAAGAGGGCTTTTATTCGGAAATTAAATATTAATAATTTAAGTGTTTTGCTGCCTAGGACACACCAGCACATTTATGAAGATTTCCATATCTAACTTGTGGCTGTCATCAGCATTGTATTGTCTGGACAATTTTAGGATTCCTTCTAACTCTTCCGTGGTCAGTATGTCTCCGGGGCCACTTGCCTGTCATCAGGGAATGTACTTCCCTTCCCTGTCAGTGGTGGGAGAACCTCGAGTGTCATTCAGATTTTCTTACCAGAGCTTTACCAACTTGCAGAAGTGTTTCCAATCTGCCTCCCTCCCTGCCTGTGGGCACAGGCTCATTGTGTGGAGAGCTGGGCAGCATGCCCCTGGGACTATGTAACTCCTCACCTACCCACCTCCTCTACCCACCCAGCCCTCACTAAACAGAACTGAATTTGGGTAAGTTAAATGTGCATATGATGCTACTTCTGTGCATAAAGTCAAGGAAAACCCCTCATCAGAACTGTTTGCCTAGCGACTTAACCTGATCATTAGCACCTAAGTGGGTACCAGAAAACTCAGCCACGGGCTAAGCTAGGCTTCTCCCTATGTAAACTGTCCAGACGAAGCTCAACTTGTTCTACTTCGTCTTTTGCTACAAGGCCAGGAGGCTACACTGAGCCCTATTAAGTGTCTGATGTGGCGGCTGCCACTTACTAGGCATTTCACACAAGTTAGCTTAATTCCATCTTAAATATTCACTGAGCACCTGCTATATGGTCAGCCCCATTTCAGCCAGGGTGGGTGAGTGTCCCTGAGAAGTATAATGTATGAAACTCACAAATAAGGACAATGCTATTTTTCATTTTTTAAAAATCTCTAAGTGTTAAAGGAACACAGAAAATGCAGGACTAGGTTGGGTTTTGGAGCGCTGGCGAGGATTCCGGGGAGGGCGTGTGCAGGCCTTGTCTGCACGGTAGGACGGCATCGGGGGAGGGGAGGAGGACAGTCCGGATGAGGCGTCTGGGGCTGCCGAGGCCGGTTGGGACCAGACATTTGATGAAGGGTTCTTTACAGCTCCTGCTAAGGATTTGGATTTTATCCGGTGGCCAGTGAAAGGCCAGTTAAGGTTTGCAAGCAGAGGCGGTGCCCGTAGGCCCAGCCCTGGACGTGGGTGAGGCAGAACCGATTGCACGCTTCCTGTTCCGGGACTGCAGCGGCGCTCTGCCTGCGGGTCTGCGTGTGGCTCAGCGTAGAGGGCGGGAGTGGGTCTGGAGACACCTGAAGTAAATCATTACCAGACGAGGATTGTGCATCTGCCGCTGAATTTCACTCCCCAAACGAGCGGGTCACCCAGCCCTCTGGGTTTCTCAAGACCTCACCAGGGAGGGGTGAGGGGCGTGGCCAGGTGGGGGTGTGGCCAGGGTGGAGCTCATGGGTGTGGCCAGGCAGAGGGGTGAGGCTAGGGTGGAACTCAGGAGTGTGGCCAGGAGGGGTGGGGCCAGAGCGGAACTCAGGGGTGTGGCCAGGCAGAGGGGTGAGGCTAGGGTGGAACTCAGGGGTGTGGCCAGGAGGGGTGGTGGGTCCAGGGTGGAGCTCATGGGTGTCACCAGATGGAGGGGTGGGGCCAGGGCAGAACTCAGGGGTGTGGCCAGGTGGAGGGGTGAGGCCAGACACAGGGGTGGGGCCAAGGTGGAGCTCATGGGCAGGGCTTGGCTGGAGTGGAGCTCAGTGGTTGGACATGGTGGGGGGACATGGCCAGAGCAGAACTGGGCTGGCGCTTGGCAGGGGAGATGTAGCTACTAAGGGCAGGTGGATCTCCCTTTTCTCTCACAATTCTTGTTTTTGAAACAATTCCCTGTACCACGATTCCTTGTTTCTCCCATAATACCTTAGCTCTCCCACAATTCCTTGTTTCTCTCATCATGCCTTAAGTCTCCCACAAGTCCTTGTTTCTCCCATAATGCCTTATGTCTCCCATAACGCCTTAGCTTTCCCACAATTCCTTATTTCTCCCATCATACCTTACGTCTCCCATAACACCTTAGCTTTCCCACAATTCCATGTTTCTCCCATAATACCTTAGCTCTCTCACAATTCTTTGCTTCTCCCACAATGCCTTAG
>RJWJ010016201.1:0-34888 GCA_004363605.1 Indri indri
TTAAGGTTCTTACTCTCGGGCAGTAGAAATTTAATAAATCAGGCATAGAGTAAGATTAAATTTGCCCTAAATTCTTTAAATATGTAAGGAGGCCAGCCTCATGAGTCCTGAACTAAACCTTTGATCTCAAAGGCACTTTGTAAAGCAGACGTGACTGATTTTTAACTTTGTGTCAGCAAAATAAATTATTTAGCAGCCTGCAATGCCAGTTTGGCCCTGAGTGAGAATGGATCTTAGACTGGCTGAAATGGAAAATATGGTGGCATGTTTTGTAAATTTGGGAGAGACCACTTGCCTGGGTGTGCCTGGAAGGATGACAAGTTTTTTTCTGCAGGTCTGGGCAATAGCACCACCTCTCTCTTTTACCTAGCAAAGTGCTCTTCCATGGTTAGTGTGCATAAATATTTTATTAGGCTTATTTAGTGGCCATCTGACGTCTGGCCCATCCAATATCCATTGCCTCTTCCTCTGGTGACAGTGACTCAAACTGCCACTGCCTTCCTCTCAGATTGTGTTCCAGAAGGGCTCCCCTCCCAGTTCCAGAGGGGGACACATGCCTTGGCCTGGCCAATCAGTGCCATTTGGTCCCCTTATTGGTTCATTTAGTTATTCTGGGGCCTCGGGTTGGTGTTACCAGAGAGAGACTTGTTTTTTCCATCAAGGATTGATTCTGAGGAAGACACAGGGTGACGGCTGCTACCAGCCATCTTGCTACCTGGTGCAGCCTGAGAGTGAGCCAACATGGAGGACAGTGGGGCTGACAGATGGCGGGGAGACGACGTCCTCAGGGCACTAGATGAGCCTGGAGTCCTGCTGCAGACATTTAGCCTTTTCATTTCATAAGCCAACACTATCTTTGTTTTTAAATTTGCCTTGCCTAGTTTAATTATCATTATTAGCATTATTTTCTTTTTGAAAGTTGTAGCAGAAAGAGTCCTGACAAGTGCCGTTTCGTTCTGTGACTAAAGTATTTCATTTTCTTTGTTGTTGTATTCAATGAAGCCTCCTGAGTTTTGTGTTTTGTATCTCAATTAAAGCACTCTGCATAATGTGGTAGAAATAATCTGGTCATGTACATTTTAGTGTCATAGCTTGGTATCATAGCTTATCATTTTGTAGATAAACGTGTGAAAAATTTGAGACAAATGATAGTCGACAGCTAGAGGGACTCTTGGCTAATTGAAAGACTGTACTCAAATTGTGAGGATTAAAGTTGCAATGTTAACATGATACTATTAATAGCTGCTAACAGTGCCTTAATATCCAAAAGCTGGTCAGTGTTTTCTTAGCTTCTTGAAGTTAGCATTAATGGAGGTATTTATTAGTTGAACACGAAGCTGAAAGTGATGATTAATGTTTTGCATATCTAAATCAGGCTATGCAAAGGTCTCCAATAAGTGGAATAATTGCATGTAACAGGGTGGAATTTAGCAGAATTCTCCTTTTTTATAATGGTACGTATTGGTAAGATTTGTCAAGCCTATTTTCCTTTTTAATTTTATCATTTTTAATACATTGACCAAAACAAATTAATATTCCTATCTTAATTAATTTACTTTGCGGAAACAAGTTCAAATGTAGAACTAATGAATGAGTAGATAAGATGAGATAGGAGTAAAGATATTTTGAAGTTTATCAAAATGCAAATATTGAAAACTCATTTTTTTTTAACAAAAAGCCAAAAAAAAAGTAGTTTTAAAGATTTCTATAAGTAAAGATCTATAGTTGTGTCCTTCAAATAAACTTCCATGTACAGGAGCACAGGATGAGGGAGATGTGGTTTATCAGCAGCACTAGGAAAGCAATTTAGTGGTTTTAATTGATTGCAAGCAAGTATGATTTAACAACCTGGTGTACCAGCAAATATGATTTAACAATCTGGTGTTCCAGCCAAAATGGTTAATTTGAACACATTGATTCTGATGTAGACCAGTTTAATTCAGATACAAAACTCCAAATGCAAGAGGTAACAGCCAACTTTCATTCTGGGATGATGGGGCCACATCTGAAGAATCAGATTGCCTTTGGCATGTACTTGAGGGACACTGACAACAGGGTAAGATTCAGAGGAAAAGGGAACAAGGGTGAGAAGGCCTGTCACTATTCTGGGGGAACTGGGGAAGTTTGCTTTAGAGGAAGAAAGACTCCAAACTCTTGTAATGACATTTCTGTGGAAGAGTGAGTTACTGTATTCTGAGCAGTCTTGGAGAGCACTCCTGGGCCTGGTTTGTGGGACGCAGGTTTCAGCTTATTAGACCAAGCAGTCTAATAGTCAGAAGTGCCCCAAAGTGGACTGAATTCCATCAAGAGAGGCACTTTCAGACCTTGAGTTCCCTATTCACTCTTAAATGGAATCTGCTGCTTGGAAATGGGACAGAGGGGACTAAGACAGACAATCCTCAGAGAGGATAGTAAAGATGGTGGTCGGGGGCGGTAGGGGTGGAAAGGGAGAGCGTACCTGACTTTCAGGATTCTCTCCAACCTGGCATTCCAAGGGTTTCAGTGTGTAATTGGTTCCAAGTAGTGCTAGAGGCAGAGCCACAAGGACACTTCAGAGACTAGGCACTATCCGGGGAGTGCAAGCCATCCCAGAGCCAGGAGCTATGTTGGTGTAATACAGTTCCAATGAGTTTGCTTCAGTCATGATGACTTTCTTAATAATTGCCTGCTTCTTTGTGTGATAGTACAGCATTTGTTGATATAAATTGTGAAACAGCACACATCCTTCCTACTTTTTCTTGTCATAGAATTTCTTATTCTCTGAATTTACTATTTCATTTTTGACCCTAAACACAGCTTCTGTAGAAACTTAATACTTTCCACACTCTCTGAAAGTCACCTGGTTGTCAAAACACTCATTTCATGAACTTTTTCAAATATCACATTTGGTTTGATCAGACAAATCATCTTGAATTTCCTCGTTGATTTTTTTTTAGCAGGGTTGGCTGAATTTCCAGTTAGCCAAATGTTTTTCAGCCTAAAATCTGGGTGACTAGAAATAGAATAGATAGTGGAGGGGTGGGTGTTTATGCCCCACCATATACTTCCATAGATACATAGCAAAGATCGTTAGCGGGGTTTCTGTGCTTATTTGGTTAAAATAATTGTGACATTTATCCTCAATTAGAGTTGAGAACTGGCAAAATAGAGACACCCTGGAGGGGGACTTCAGAGACAGGAATCAGAGGGTAAGTTGAGGGGAAGAACCAGGGCACTAGACTGGAGGAAGGAATGCTGAAATCAGAATTAGAATCCACACCTGGATTCAGAATTAAGAGCTGAACTGCTAGCCGTTCTGAGTTAGCGAGTTCTGGGTTGTTTGTGTTTGGAGTAATAGGGCAGTGGGTGAAAGGCCCATCTCTCAGGTGCTCGCTGGGGAGTGTTCTTGTGGTGGATCGGGCCTGGAGCGCAATGGTCTCTAAAGTCTCTTCCAAACATAAAGTTTCCGTAGTCTTTGTTCATCATTGGTAGGAACAGTGGGATAACTTCGGGAGGGGAACACATGCATGGGCTTGTTTAGCTTCACTCCGTTCTTTGAAATGGATAACCTCAAAGTTGTTTCTAAGAAGTGTTTTTCAAACAACCTCTTTAACATGCAGGCACTAGTGTCACTCCTTCCCTATCCAACAAAGTTCCTATGTTGAATCTCCTTATATAGAGAAGTTCTGGAGATGCCACTGTCACGTATGGTCTTACAGAGAGAAGAATGGAGCATGAAATGTGGGCTTGCAGGGAAAGAAAAATGTTTGAAAATGTGAGACCAGGAACACTTTAGAAAGTTTTCAGGTAGAAATAAAGACTTATGTTTCTGAATGGAAAGCTTTTATATTAACTTTCAGGTATAATTGGTGTATATGTTTTTTCAATTAAGATAGTAAAACTGTGAGGAAAATGCCCAGAATGGATCATTCCTGGCTGGGCTCTGTGCCCCATGCTATGGAGGGCTTCATGCATATGCATGTCCAACTGGAAACAAGGAGGAACTTATTTTCATGAATTTATTGCTTCTTTAGCTTAAAGAAGATAAATTACCATGGAGGAGCGGAGTCATATGGGCTCTGCATGAACAGGGCAATGTGGTGGTCTCTGGAATAATGCAAGAGAGTAGGAACCTCATGCAACTTTCAGTTACCATATCAACAAGGGAATTGGGAACTAAAGAAAATGATTTTAAGAACATAAAATGATTTCTTAGATTTCGTAATATTCGCATCTGTGGTAGGCAGACTAATGCCTCCCGTCGCCACCAAAGTTGCCCACATCCTAATGCCCAGAACTTAAAAATATGTTGGATTATGCTCAAAGTGAATTGAGGTTGCTAATCAACTGACCCTGAGATGGAGATTACCGTGGATTTTGTGGATGGGCCCAGTGTAGTAACCAGGGCCCCTTACGGGTGGAAGAGGGAGTCAGAACACAAGTGAGTGTCAGAGTCATGCAGCCCAAGACACGCTCGCCAGGCTGCTGCTGGCTTTGCATATGGAAAGGAGCCACAAGCCAAGGAATACAGGTGACCTCTAAGATGCTGGAAAAGGCAAGGAGACTGATTCTACCCTAGAGCCTCCGGAAGGGATGCAGCCCTGCCAACACCTGGAGTTCAGCCCAGTGAGACCCACTGCAGACTTCTAACCTCTAGAACTGTAAGTTAGTACATTTGTCTTGTTTGAAGGCACACATTTTGTGGTAATTGATTACAGAGGCAATAGGAAATTAATACACTTGTATATAAATCTGTTACCTGTTTCTTCAAAATCATGGTAATAAACATGCTAAAAATCGAAGAAGACCTTGCCTTGGGAATGAGCAGAGCGGTGGAGAGTTGGGCTGGCAATACCCTCCTCCACCATCTGCCCAGATGGATAGGAGAAGGGAAGTGTCTCCAAAGCAGCTGTGTCACGTCGACCCCCGTGAATGGAAAAAACAGTTTCTGAGGACAGGGGGTAGAAGAAAGGGATGATATCACAGTTGGGAAACTACTCTGAGGCTTTAGTGTAGAGATACACAAAAACTGTCAGTAAAATGATTTCAAATACTATAGAAAATGATACATATTTTGCTGAGGAATATACTTCATAAAGATAAGGGATCTATTGCTTTTCTTATGGGAATACAACTTATGGGGTCCTTTTTTTCCAGTAGTAAAACATGTATACAGTTTGAAAGAAGGAAAATAAAAGCTAAGATTGCAATTTTGATCATAAAATATTTATTTTGAAATGTAAGTTTTTGTTTGTTTAGACAAGAGGATCAAAGGAAAGGTCCAAATGAAGTGGTAAATGTAGATTACATTTCTCTTTCTAAATATTATATTCTAGAGATGGATGCAATAGGTCAAAATATTGCATTTTGAGGGGTAAGAACTATACAATTAAAACTGTATACTAGCCAGGGGTAGTGGCTCACTCCTATAATCCCAGCAGTTTGGGAAGCCAAGGCAAGAAGATAGCTTGAGGCCAGGAGTTCGAGATGAGTCTGTGCAACAGAGTGAGACCCCATCTCTACAATAAAATTTAAAAATTAGCTGGTTGTGATGGCACATATCCGTAGTCCCAGCTATACAGGAGGCTGGGGCAGGAGGGTGGCTGGAGCTCAGGAGTTTGAGGTTGTAGTGAGCTATGATCATGCCATTGTACTCCTGCCTGGGTGACAGAGAGAGACCCTGTCTTAAAACAACAATGAACTATGTACAGGGACAAATATATGAATAGTCTAATATTCACCATCTCTTTCCTGGCTCTACTCTCTGGAAAAATTTGGTTTGGCCTGTTTGGCACTGCACACTCTTAACTGTGCCCTTCCTGCCCCCTACCCTTCCAACTCATTTTGCAGATGAGAGTAATTAGTAGGGAAAAATGGGAGGAGACATGTTGGGCAACTTGCATCGGAAAGGCTCATTAATTACTCAAGAGAGGTGGAAAAAATATAGGCCCGTACCAACCCCATGTCATGGAAGAGTTTTGATTGGGAGAGTTGTAAGTAGCACACTGTGCTGAGAAGTTTGAGGGGTATCTCTGGATGAGAGAGTTAGTGAGAAGAAAGAAGAAGTGGTATTTCTGTGTTACGAACTGGATCTTCTTGAATGTCCTTTAAGAGACTAACGATTCTTTTTGATAATTAGACTTTATGTGTGTGTTTGTTAAGGAGCTAAAATGGTGAGACTAGGCCATATGAAGCTCTGCTATTTATTTGGGTTACAACTCTGTGCAATGGCGTGTGATCACTAGGTAGAAAACACTGCTAGTCATGCTGGTTAAACCCAACTCTTCATCCACCCTACAGTTGCACCTGTGCATAGCTGTAGAAGAATGCACAACTTTGTTGCTCAGTGTTCTCACTTTGAATTCCTTATCACAAAATTCCCATAGCTACTCAGTAGTAACTAGAGATTCGGTCACATTTCCTTAGTAAATTCACATTTTCATGCCCAGGACAATTATTTCACATATCCACCCTTCAATCTTCGGCAGAATTAATTCTCCTTTCACTAAGAGAGGAGTCAGAAGAGAATTTTGCCTTGTCTTCGGTCAATGAGCATCTAGACTAGGCCTCCCTGCCTTTCACAATGGGGGGGGGGACCATCTTTACTTCTTTCTAGGATCATCCCCAACCTTTTGCACCAGAATTTGTGCACACACACCCCTCGACTTCTCAAGAGAATTACTTCCTTAACTACCCCCTTCTTTTTCATTATCAACATTTTTTCTCTCTGCTAAAATATCTCCCATCTCAAAACAAAACAATAACAAAAGCATCTCCCCAGCTATCATCCCATTTCTCTTCTTCTGTATATAACAAACATCCCTTTAAGGGTTGTTTATACTTGCTATCTAATCTAAACTCCCTCCCTACCCATTAAAAGTTTTATCTGCTTCGTTTTTTTTTTTTTCCACACTACTTATTTAAAATTGCTCTTGCTAAGGTCATCTTCCAAAATCTGACTGTCAGTTTTTTGTCCTCGTTATCTGACCTTTCACGTAGCACAGTTAATGCACCCTTTTCACTTGGTTTTCAGTACATCTTCTATACTGACCCTATTCTAGGCACTGGAGCTAAGAACAAATAAAGAGACATACATCCTCTCTCTCATAGAGTTTACATCTAGACAGATAATAAACAAATATAAGTAAGTAACACATATGGTGAAAAGTGCTGGGGTGAAAAATAGAACGTGGGGATGGAAAAAGAGTTCTGAGGGTCACAATTTTAAATAGGGGGTTAGAGAAGATGGCATTTGAAGGAAGACCTGTAAGAGAGGGTGGAGCAAGCCATGAGGGGCGTGTTCTGGGTAGACGGGGTAAGTGCAGAGCTCTCGCCTCCCAACGTCTCTTCCCCACTCTGCGTTAATGAAACTGCTTTCCTGAAGTTCACCAATGACTTTTTGATTGTCAATGGCATTTCCAAGGCCCTATCTCTGTTCATTTATCTTTGACTTCTCTATTGCATTGGCTCTATTAGTCTTTTTTGAATTATTTGTTTTTCTTACTGTCTGGTTGAGACAATCTGGTTTCCCTTTTGTTTCTGATTTTTATTTTGTTGTCATTTTTGAATAGTTCCTTTTCTTCCCACCTATAACTTGTGATTTGTTACACTTTCCCTCTATAATTATTTTTCTGTGTTCTTAAGTCAAAGTGCCTGTTGCGGTATATCACATGCGGTAGGTGCTCAATACATGATTTTTTTCATAAATTCATTAGAAATCTTTCCTAGTTCCAGTTCTCACTTCTCTGCACATACATCTTAGTTCTTCTGCTGACCTAACTTTTTTCCTGAGTAAATGTTCTGATTTTCCAAGACCATATTGGGCTTCTTTGCTTGATTAATCAGCTTCTGTCTCATCCTCCCAGTGCTTAAAATTGAACTTATGCCTCTCCCCCAGGGTCCCCATCCTGGCTACCTTCTTTCTCCCAGTGGTGTCAAGGATCTTGCTGTCTAGACTTCAAACCTCAGAGCTGGTTTTAGCTTTTCCCTCTCCTTCCAATCTATTTAATATTAATTCTTCCTAAACAACATTTCTCAAATCAGTTCCTTGATTTTTATTTCTACTGCCACATTTTAGAACAAGCCTTTATCTCTTTTGTCTTTTGACCACTATGGTGGCATGGTCTCTGAGCCGTGTTCTTTATCGTTTGTTTGTTTTCTTAGTTCCTAGCCAGGTGATGAAAATATCTGGCTCCATCCTGTGCTGCCTTTGCTGTTCCTCTTATTCTACCCAGACTAGTCCGTTTGCAGTCCTCTGAATATACTATTAATATTAAGCACCTTCTCTGCCTGGAAAGACTTTTTTTCTTCTGTCTAAGTCCTGTATGTGTTCCAAGGCACAGACAAAAGAAAGACTAGTTGGGAATGACTCTCTCTTATCTATCTATCTATCTATCTCATCTATCTATCATCTCTCCTCCTTCCTCCTCACCTACTGAAGTCTGTATCAGTCATCATCTTTGCAACTGATTCAGCCTTGCCTTTTATTTATCTGCTATTCCACTTAGATACCTGGTATCTTCAGTTAAACTGTAAGCGTCCTAGGGAAGAGAAGACTGCTTATATCTTATGGTGTCCTCTGTGGTGCTCGTGTTCAGCATGGTACCTTGCAGGTGGGAGGTGCTGAGAAGAGCATTTCTTGGTTGCCTGTTTGAAATAAATAATTGCCATGAGATTAAATTCGGAATGAGTGTTTCAAGCCTGTTGGATGTCTGTACGTGGATGTCGCAGAGAGGTGTTAAACTCAAAATGGCCGGCTGTTACTATCATCTTCCTCACCCTTTTCCTGCTAAACTTGCTCACCTTCCTCTGTTGCCTCTCTCTGTTAAATGGTGCATGTATCTTACCAGTCTCCTGAATAAAATCTTGAAGAGCTCTTCATTTCTTCTTCTTCTGTTTTTTATGGTATCCAATCATTCACCAAATTCTATTAATTGTCCCTCCACTGTGCCAACCCTCAGTCCCGTTCTCTCCTGCCCCTCTGCCATTGTTGTGGACTCACGTCCTTGCTCCTGAATTGTTGCGGTAGCCTCTCCCTCTGTTTGTGAGACATTTTCTTTCTCCCAGTCTTTTGCCATATTCATGTATTTCAAAATATTTATGTATTTAATTTATTTTATGTGGGTAGATATACTTAGAAAATACGTACAAATGCGATTTTGAATAATAATTGTCAAGTGAGCCCCAATCCAACAGCCCGGGCTTAGAAATAGCATGTTGCCTGTACTCCCAACGTGTCTCCTCTTTGTCACGATCTCCTGCCTCTCACCCCGAAGAAAGCACTTTCCCTGATGTTTGTAGTAATGTCTTCATTTCTTTTCTTTACAGTTATTGCTGATGGATGCTTCCCCCAAAGAAAATAGCTTAGTTTTGAACTTTATGTAAACTTTATGTAAATGAAATTATACTGTATATGGATCTTCCCTGATTTGCTTCTTTCACTCCACATTGCGTTTCTGGATTCATCCACATAGTGTCATGTCGTGGTATGTTTTTATTTCTGTAGAGCCTTCTATTGAATGAATATTTCACAATTTGTTTATCCATTCTGTTATTAATGGACATTTGTATTGTTTCCATTTTTATTATTACAGACACTGCTGCTCTGAACATTTTTTTTTTTTTTCAAGACAGAGTCTCACTTTCTTGCCTGGGGCGAGTGCCGTGGCGTCAGTTTAGCTCACAGCAACCTCAAACTCCTGGGCTTGAGCAATCCTACTGTCTCAGCTTCCCGAGTAGCTGGGACTGCAGGCATGCGCCATCATGCCCGGCTAATTTTTTCTATATACGTATTTTCAGTTGTCCATATCATTTCTTTCTATTTTTTAGTAGAGACGGAGTCTCGCTCTTGCTCAGGCTGGTGTCGAACTCCTGAGCTCAGAACGAGCCGCCCGCCTCGGCCTCCCAGAGTGCTAGCATTACAGGCGTGAGCCACCGCACCCGGCCTGCTCTGAACATTTTATGAATGTACCATAATGTGGATATGCATGAGATCGTGTGGGATTTGTATCTAGGAGTAGATTGGCTGGGCGTATATATCTTCAATCGACTATTAATGACAAACTCTTTTCCAAAGTGATGGAAACAATTTATATTCCTAGGAGCATTATAGGAGCATCTATATTATTCCATATCCGAATTGTATGTGCTGTCATTAGGCTTTTAAAAATTTTGTTTTTGCTGTTGTTGTGTGTGTGTGTATGTATGTATATTTAATGCTATCTTTGTAATTTTAATTTGAAATTTTGTAATTACTAGTAAGGTTGAGGATCTTTTCATATTTGTTGTCCATTTAGATTTCCTTTTTGTTAAATGCCTGTTCAAGCCTTTTTGCCCTTTTTTATCTTCTTTTCTCTTTATTTCTTATTCATTTGTAGGGATCCTAATATATTCCTTGGATGAATCCTCCATTGGTTAGATCTGATGCAAATGTATATTCTTGCTATGTCTGTATTTTCATTTTCTTTGTGATGTCTTTAAAAAATAGAAGTTCTTAATTTGAATATTCACAACATCCATTATATATAGTTAGTGCTTTTAGGATCTCATTTAAGAAATCCTCTCCTACCCTGAGGTTAGGCAGATACCTTCCTATATTATTTTCTAAGAGGTTTTAATATTTAGGTCTTTATTCCCTCTTTGACATTTGTTTATGCTGTTGGAAGGCAATAGCTTTTTAACTCTTTTTGGTTTTCTCTTTAGTTTCTCTCTCCTCCCATCTATCTAACACTTTGAAACCCAAATCACATCCCTAAAACACAACTTGGATAGTTAGCAAATGAAAAGTATGTAGCATGTTACCCAGCACACAGTAAGAATTAACTAACTAAATAAAAAGTATTAATAGTATTCAATTGCCTAGAGAAAGCATTTTTACCCTAAAATTTAAGTTTTTGCAAAGTTTTGCGAAGTTTAACATTTGCAAAGTTTTCACTTGTCTTTTGAGCTCATACAACATGCCAGCTATGGGTCTGCTTGCCATTGTACTAAAGACTTGTTTTGATCTCTCTACATCTATGTTTTAGACTTCTTGGACTTTTCTTTGGAAACTCTCCTTAACCTCTTTCTCTATCCAATTTTGAACTTCTAAAGTCTTTTACGTCTTGTAAAATCTAGTTCATTCTCAAAGTACTCTAAGCTCACAGTACTTTGTTTTTTACCTCAACATATGGTTACTGATATACCTCTATCGCTAGACTCACCTCTTGGTAATAGTATGAAACATAGATCTTTCATTAACATTAATTGTGCCTGTGTCTTTCTCTTCAGTACATTGTGAACTGTTTTGGAGCAAGTATTTAATCTTAATAATTTTTGAATTTTACAAAGCATCAAACATAAAATCTAAAAATATTTTTGAATCATTTTGCTTATCAATTCATCCTTTATTTTTCTTTTTAAAGATGGCTTTAAACCCATCTAAAGCTGTTATCTAATTTAAGAGTAGTTTTTTGCAAAAATATTTTGTGCAAATAATGAAAATATAAATAAAGGATTAAATGAAAACTCTGAGTTCTAACTTGTTGCTTTGTTTTTGGAACACATCAGGCAAGAGGTAGAATATTTGTCTTTATAGAAACTGAATGATTTCAGAAGAAAGACATAGAGGTACCAGTATGTGGGGACCTTAAGCCTCCCTTAAAAAGCTACCACCTAATCACTGTAAGTGAAGGCCACCAATTTACAAGCTTCCAGTCAACTTTGCAGTGTTTGATGTGTAATATAATTAGATAAATGAGGATCACCATACATTTGATGGTGGCCTAATATGAAAGTCATAAACTAGAACAAAAAAATCTCACATACCTACAAATGGAACTTGAAGGAAATAGAGCCAATGCTGGAAAAAAGAAAATATTAAAAAATAATTTCTTGAGAGAAATAGGAGACAATATTTTATCTGTTAAACAAGATCAGGATGCTTTAAAAATATGAACACTCAGAAGATATCAATGTGCTCTAGAAAATTAAAAATAAAATAGAGGAAAGAAAAAATATCAAATGAAAATTTGGATGAATTTGAGGAATGCTCAGAACCAAATAAACAAAAAACGTAGAAAAAGACAGAAAAGAAAAGGAAGACTCTAAGAAAGTATATTAATTTATAATATAAGAAATTTAATAACATTAAAATATCAATATCAGAGGTCCAACATTTGATAAGCAATAATTTCAGAAACACATAACAGAAAAAGAAGACAGAAACATAATCAAATAAATAATACAAAAAATTCCCAGAATTGAAATACATCAATATTGAAAGATTCTATCAAGGTTTAGCTCAGTAAATGAAAAGAAACAAACCTACTCTTCAGTATAAATCATAATTTACAGAATATAAAAAACAAAGAAAACATTGTAAAATTTTTCAGAGAGATAAAGAGGGAAAACTCAGCTTGTATACACAGTACTGGGAATAAAGATGATGTTGGATTTCTGGATAGCAAGTTTGGAAGCTGTAAGGTGATGCATCAAGTCTTTTAAAATTCTAACCAGATGGTTAATCAGCCTTAGATGTGGATTAAAGACATTATCACACTTCCATATTTTGAGAATTAACTTTTTCTAGGAAACAATTAAACAACGTGTTCCAACAAAACAGTGGAATAGACCAAGAAAGCAGAAACTACTAGAAAATATTTTCTACCTAAATAGAAAGATGTGAAATCCTGACACAAAGGATCTAAAATAGGTAGGAATAAGACAAAGGGAGTTTCCAGGAGGTCTGTGATGGGAAGTTACAGAACTGCCAATGTGCATCAGGCCTGCAAAAGAAAGGAGAACCCCTGGAGGGAGCTCCTTAATTTAAAAATGCATTGATCGATTATTAGATTTATTTATGGAGACTGTACATCTTAGTTTTCTGAGTACAGTCCTGATTTATACATATGGTTCTGGCATAATCATTGATAACACATACTTTCACTCTCAGAAGTGGCAAAGGTAGAATATTAAATTACACAGTCACCTTAGACATGTTGTACCATGTGAAAAATTGCATTGAAATGTTGCTTTGAAAGTCTCCTATGGTGTAACAAGGAATAACTATAGGCAGAAAACAATCTAAGCAAATGAAAAATGAGGCATATTTTTAATTCCAGGGAGCACTAAATATTATGTAGAAAAGCAAATGTAATTATTGTTTATCACTGAAAAACTTTACATAGATACAGGACACAAACAATGAATCATTGATTACACCAAAAAATACATATATACATAATATATAATAAAATTATATTGGATGGCAGAGAAATTAACTAAGGGCTTTTAAAGATATATTCAACTATAACAGGAAATGCCAACTGAATTTAAATTTAAATTAAAAAATTTTATATCATATCTTACATGATAAGAAGTTTAGAGATAGGAAGCTGCAGCCACAGTGCTGGCAGGGCTTGGGCTCCACATCTATATGAATGTTTCATTGTTCTCTCTGCTCATTTGGCTTTATCCTCAAGCAGAAAGCAAAATAGCTGTAGAAGTTCCAGTGATTGCATGCTGTTATGATAAAGTCTAGACATAGAAAGCAAATCAACTCCTCTGATACCTCTGTCTTGTTATATAGGAAACCTTTCTCAGTGGCTCTCCAGCTGCCTTCACTCAAGACTCTGTGGTGAGGTTTAGTTACATACCTACTCCTAAAACCAACCACTGTCAAGGAAAATGGACTACCAAGATGACCTTAGAGTCTTAGACCAAGGGTGGATGTTGGGTAGGCAGCCAACAGGCTCTATGCTTGGGATAGGAAGTGTTCAGGAGTAGTGAGAGATATGTTCTCATCAACCTAAGAAGTTAATAGATAATGTGTAATACTGGTGAATTAGGATATAGAAGTATAAGTATATTATTTAGAAAAGCGGTGGTTAATAACAGCAAAGATAAAAGCAAGGCAAAAGCAATTGCGCTGGGGAACAGACAGGAAGTAGAGAAACAAGGTTTTAACTTTCATTATATTAATGTCTTTCAGTGTTATTTGATGTTTTAAACAATGTACATGTATTTGTTAACATATTATTTACAAAAAAAATCACACATTTTAAACCTAATGCCATCTTTTAAACTAACAGCATTACATTCCATTATAGTTTTCCATTAAATTTAGTCAACTCTTTATGATACATAATTTATACATTTAGGTTGTTGAAAATTTTTACTATTGCAAATCAGGAAGGGTGATCCTTGGTTCATTTAAAATACTTTATACATACTTATAAACAGGAAATAAACTTGGGTTTAAGGCAAGTTATTATTAGGGAGGAAGTGATCAAGGATTAAAATGGTGGTTCTCAAATGTTGCATCACATATGAATCCCCTGGAGGGACTTTATAAAATCTCAATGCTTGGGCTGCACCCCAGACCAGCTAAGTCGAAACTTTTTTGTGGGGGATGGGGCAGCTACACAGTCATGGGTGTACCTGGAAAACTCTTCCAGTGATCTAGTGAATACCAAAGTTTGAAAAGCATTCGTTTCAGAAAGGTTCTTTTCCTTCCCTCCCCACCCTCCAAAAATTAACCCACGATTTAAAAACAGTTGATATGTTTATGGTATAAATTTAATCAGGATTAGAATTATATCATTTCTTACACTCATGACTCTCCTCTTAACAGCTCTCATTTCCAGTCTTGCCTTCTCTCTCACTCTCCCACTCCAGCTCCTGTGCCTTGGGGCAAGAAATCTTGGGAAGCACAAAGGTTATAATTGGGGGATATTGTTTCTTTCTTCTTTCCTTACTTTGTATTACAACCAGCCTTCTCATTCTTCTGCAGGAGCACAAGATGTACTCCTTGTCCTGTCCGTTTTGAATTTTATGCATCCTTAAGTGACCTCACTTTCCTTTCAAATGTATAATTAATGTCTTGTCCACTTTTATACTGTTCATATTTGGAGTTCTTTCATTTAGTCTAATGACTCTTGCTTTTCAATCTGGAAGATTTTTTTTTTTTTTTACTTTTACATTCTACTTTAGCAAACAGGTTAAGTTTAGAGACTAAATGTGTTTGGTTTTCTTTTTCTCCATTTTTTTTCTTCTCTATAATGGAGTTTTATTTTAGATCAGTGTTTGTCATTACCGGAGAAGGAAAATTCATCATTTTCAAAAATTATTTGTGAGAATGGATTTCTAAATCTTCAATATATTCCTTCTATTATTGTACCTATAGGAAAGTGTATTCAATTTACTTTTTTGATCAAAACCAAACTTGACAAATACATTGCACTGCTATGCCATCTGTAGCAAGCTGTCATAATTACCCATCTGTTTCAAATTGCTGTTTTGCTAGTACATTCCTGTATTTGGTGTTTTGCATAATTAAGTTCATTAAAGTAAAACCCTTGAGTTTTAATATTTAGGGTAATATTTTTGAACTCCAGTGTTCTGGAGAGTACAAGTCAGTTTGTGGAGTTCTAACGAAAGCATATATTTTGTTCCTCACTAACTTATATTAGTTTGAGACATAGTTTTTAAAAACTAAACTATCATGAGCTAATCCATTGTATAACCTCATACTTCAAAAGATTTTATACTTTTAATGAAAGTTAGGCTAAAAGGAAGTGATTAAGTAATCATGATTTAGATTATGCTTTTTCTCATTATGCTTTATGTGAGAATTTTAATGAATGTTCACCTGACTATGACATTTATTTTCATCTTGTTATTGATAATTATTTGCTTCTTGCACTGTGTATTGTGAATATCTATAATATTTCAGTATTCTTAAGATTTTAAAATGTTTTATATATTAACAGTTTGTGCCATAATGTAGTGTTTTACTTTTATAAAAATTTGTATGCATTACAGTTTGCATTGGGATAATATGTAAAAGAGTGAATTTAACTTTTCTTACGTAAAATTTACTGGTTAAGGAACTTGAGATACTGAAGTTCATTTTGAGTGGAGATTTTATAGCTGATACACGACTCTCTCTTGGTGGCCTTAGCTTGTGAATGATGCCAAGTACTGGAGGTGAGGCCTCTATCGTTACCCCTCCTTCCTGTCCGAAACACAGGTTGCTGAGATGATGAAAGGGAGCAGGATATTGGGCAAGAGAGCAGCACCACATGCTGCTCCGGGTCCTGTGCTGTGTGCTTGTTAGTTGTGAGAGCTCACCTTCCACCTTAAATTTGGTATTTGGTAATTTAAACAATCTGCATGAGTGTTTTTTTCCTTTTGCTTCATTATTAACCCTGCTCGTCCCTTCATTTTTTAGTTTAATTCTATTCTCACCATCTCTGCCTTGAGGGTAGCTATGTATCCTTTCCCTGGGTACTCTTAGGCATGGAGGGTTCTCATCCACCCTGTGGTTTAGCCTGCAGAGGCCTGGGTTCCACATTAGTATCATCATCCCTGCCATGTCTGATGCTTCAATTTAGTGAATCCCGATTGAGTAGCTTCTTTTTATTCACTCATCAAGTTTCCTCTTCATCGTCATCTCTGGAAAACCCCGTCTGACTCCTTCAGGCTGCCCACTCAAGTTTGCACACCACACCATGCGACAGCACCTGCCGCCCCATCTTGTAATCACTGGTTTAGTAACCTCTCTTGCTTATCGGCCTGTGATCTCCATCTTGGGGAGGATTTGGTGTTGCTCATTTGCTGTCTAGTGTTATCGCACTGCCTGGCTCTGGCAGAGCACTTGCTTGAGAACCACTATGCAGGACACACTGGGTGAATTTCTAGGGAGACCAAGATGAACGTGATGCTGTTTTGCTCTCAAGGAACTCACAACCTACTTAGGGAGACAGACACACAAACCACAGAGTAGAACAGCTATTTGTTTAAAAGCTGTAGCCAAGAAATGTGCCATGTTAGAGTGAATAAATAGCACGGTGTATACACGACATAGTGGGTGGAGTGTGGTAAGGCCCTCCCTTCAGGAACTTACAGTTTCCTGACCTAGACCTCATGAGGGTGCTTAGTACACGAGGACTGTCCAGAAAAAATTATATTAACAATGGATGGATACTTTCTAGACAGCTCTTGTATATCGAAGACATGTGGAATGGGAAATTTCTGGATGATCCAAACCCTTCAATCAATGAAATCAATGAAGATTAATTGAGCACTGAATAGACAGGCTGAAGTGTTTTACAAGATGCAAAGTATAAGCAAGTATAAGCATAGTTTCTGCCCTTAAGGTAGGAACACTCGGATGGGAAAATATGACATGAAGGCCAGAAAGTAAGATTTTAAAAAGAAGAGAGAGGGAGAAAATATTTGATAAGCACCAACAAGGAAGTCTGTGATGAATTACCAAGTGGACAATAGTGCTATAAGGTTCGTACTCTCCCTTTTCAATAATTCTTGTCTGTCCATCCCATCCTACAGAATGGTCTAGCTATAAAGTATGTAACATGAACAAGCATGTAGAAGCAAATAACATACACCTCTACATGTAGAGCTAGTCGGGATGTTTCACCTGGGTTTGTTAAGAAAATGTCAAGCATCACTGGTGTTGCCATGATTTATTTCAGAATCCGATTAGTGTTCATTATCTGAGAACATGAATCACAGGACAGATAACCATTTCTGCCAATAGTAACAACTGTGCCTTTGTAAACTATCATCCCTGAAAGTTTATTTCTGTCACTCTGTCGGCTCCCGCTGGTAAGGAAGCATGACTCTAAGGATAGCTTATAATTTTGGAAACAGAACCAATGATGTTTTGATGTCCTGACAATTTGTTTAGTGAGTTTTGGGAAAAACTTGGTGCTGTCTCAAAGTCCTCTAGAGATGCTGGTGACAGCAGAAGTGTTGATTATGAGTTATTCAGCCACCTCAAATTCAGTACCTAATTTGTGACGGCACCACGGTGCTCTCCCACCTCACTGTCTTTTGGCCATACTGAGAGGCGGTTGTCAATACCTCCATTTCACAGATGAGAACACTCAGGCTCACAATGGCTCAAGCAACATATGTCTCATATCTAGATCTGTCACAGCTGTCACATGCTAGAGAGCAAATAAAAGAGATCCCGTCTTTTGATTTTGCAAAGTTGTTTAGCCGGGGCAGAGGACTGTGACTCCTACAGAATTCGTGTGTCTTACTTGGGAAAGTATATCACATCTATAGTGATTCTGTGGTGGAAAACCACAGGGGTTATGCTTTTCTTTACTGCTTTGATGAATAGCATGCTTTTAAAAATGTAAAGAATAGAGTGAAAACAATAAAAAAGTTATCCGTAAATGGAATAGGAACAACATAGAAAAGAAGTCAAGCATGAAAGGATGGATTCAAGGTGAGAAATAATGGCTGCATTTTCACTACAAGAAGAGAGGGATGAGGCAGCTGTGGAGATTGAAAACATTAAGTTAGGAAGGGAGCGACTGAGAAAGGCCAGAGCACTGTGCTTAAGGACGCCCGTCTTTCTCCCCAACCTTTCTCACGCATGACATAACTCCGACTGTTGCTTCAGACTGGTGTCATTTTGACTTGGCTTGGATTATTCTCTCAGTATTTCACATAACCTAGTACTTGGGTCCTTTTACATTTGGCCAAGTGCTAAAGATCATGCCAAAGATTTTATATCTAGTGACTTTCTGTTTGACAAAAAGGATGAAAGAAGTAATGATACATTTTTGGAGTGAAAACTACCCTTCTGGGAGCTTCTGGTAATATTGTCAAGCCAAGACTCCTCCACATCTTTAGATTGAGAGGAAGAAAGAAGAAAAAAAATATAATTTTTATATGGAATTTTGCCGTGAAACTGAAAGCCAGGGCAAATCAGATTAAGTCCAAAGATTTCACTTAACAAAACCAAGCTTTACTGAGATATAATTTGCATTCCATAAAATTCACCCAATTTGATAATATTTAGTAGATTTACTGAGTTCGAACATCTCTACAATCCATTTTTAGAATACATCCATCCCCCCAATAAGATCTCTGGTGCCCTTTTATAGTTAATCCTTTTCTCATCTTCAACTTCAAGCAACCAGTAATGTACTTTAGGTCTTTATGGATTTGCCAAAGATTTTATTTTAAGAAAAGCAAGTTGGGCCATGAAATTCTTAGGTTGGATTTTGGTGTCTTTGGCTTTAGAGGTGGAGTGTGGATGCTAATATGACCTCAGGTACTTCAGCCTGAAATTTGTAAGTCTTTTGATTTTTACTTATTATTGAAGAGAGTGACCTTGGCAGTATAAGAAATGACCCAAAGTCGCTTCCAAATCTGCCAGAGAGAGTTGAACTACTTTTTAAACTACTTTTTAAAAAGTAGTTTGAAATGGTTTTATCCTTTCTCTGACCATTGTGTGACCTCAGGTGGTCTTATGTGGGAAGACTGGCCTCGACCGATGTGTGAGTAAACTGGTTCCATGTGTGAGCAGTTTCCAGTGAAGACTGTCCTTGGAGTGATTACATGCTAGAGTTTTGTCTTCACCCTCTGAAAATATTTCTATTTTCCAAAGAAATGTATTCATTATTTCGAGAGGCCTCTCATGGATTTCCAACTCTGAGAGTATGAGTTTTTCCCACCAAGGATACCCAGTTCTTTGTTTTCCATTGCAAATCTGCTCCATTCCTGCTAACTGAAGAAGATCAAGTCTATCGCTTACAATGTCCAAGAAGCCTTCACTGCCCAGGTAACTCCACCTTCTCTTATTCCTCCATTGCACTAGCATTTGTCATTTTGATCATGGTTCTAAGGATAAGAATACAGGTGTGAATAAGAAAAACAATGTCCCTGCTCCTCAAAATTTTATATTTTAGTAGGGAGAGAGAAATAATAAACCAAAAAATAAGGTAAGTTCAGACAGAAGTCAATGATAATTAAAACAGGTTGTTGGGGTAGGAATTATTGGTGCAGTTAATATAGATCGGGTGATCAGGAGAAAGTCTCTATGGGGAGACAGACATGTCCCCTGAGACGGGAGTCACACAATGGAGTCAGCCATGTGATAGTTTGTTAGACAGGTATTCCAAGTGCAGGACACAGCAAGTGCCAAGGCAGAAGGAAGTGGTGCCAAGGCAGAAGGAAGTGGGCATGAGCATGATGTGTTTGAATGACAGGAATGTCAGCATGGCTGCATTTCAGGAAGAGAGTGATCCAAGATGAGGTCAGAGAGGCTGGGACCCATGCAATGGCATTTGGAATTTATTCTTAGTGCAATAGGTGGCCAGTGTGGGAAGAGGTAGTGATATGATCTGACTTCCACTTAATTCAGATGACTTTGAGTGCTGGGAGTAAAACCAAGGTGTGTGGGAGGAAGCTGGGGGATCCATTTGGAGGTGCTAATGATAGTGGCTAGTACTAGGACCTTAATGCATTTCAGTGGTTTCACACATGTTAATTCTTAACTGGATGCTTTCTTTCATTACTCTTTGTGCATCTGTCCTGTTGTGATGTGTCTTGTGCTTTCTTTCCTTTTTTTTTGACAGTCCCTGTTGAATTTTCTAACCTAAAGTGATGATGCCTTTAAATCATCAAGTTAGAAATGTTCTCAGAAATAATTTAATGCAATCCGCTCATTTTAGAACAGAGGCAACAACTGAGGTCAAGTGGGAAATCAGTGACATTTCTGAGTTTATACATCTAGTTAATGGCAGCACCAAGAGTAGAACTCAGAACTCTCATTGATTGCTTTTTCCACTAATGTCCTGCCTGGCTTATGTACTCGCTTTTGTCTTCTGTAATGTGAGGGGCAGATATCCTGTCAGATAGATTGGTCGTTGGGAAAAGAGGCCTGGGCTGATAGAACAAGGTGGAGTAGATCATTGTGTCAGCCCAAGGTGATCAAGATGCCTTACGCAAGGGCGGCAGAGAGTCAGGAAATCGACAGGACTTTAAAAGGTCAGAGCGATGAAGACAGCAGATGGACAGAACTGTAGGGGGGATCGCCAGGCAGGGAGCAGATGAACCTGAGACTGTCTGAGGGCATTACAGGACAGTCAGCAGATGGGCTGCGCAGGAATGTGGGGTGAGAAGCACTGTCATTGACACTAATTACTCGTGATGGAGGTGCTTTGCAAAACATGCGGGGGGAAAATGGCCTTATTTCTTAGGACATTTACTGTAACGGCGGACAAGTTCACAACAGCTTTCTACATTAAATACACTAAATGGAGGAACCAGGGAAATATTTGCAGTTTGCTCTTCCCCTTCCCTAATACGTTGTTTGAGATGAAGATGCTGATTAGGACACGCCACAGTGCCTGGCCAATGGCATTTCTTCTGAGCACTGAGCATTTTCACAAATTAAAATTCCCTTTGCAAGTAAAATATTCAGAAGTGAAGCAATGCATAACATAACAGATGAGGTGGTTTTGTAGCACAAATCAGCAGGTAAACCAGGAGAATATGTCAGAAAGACGCCAAAACTGTCACATAGTCTCTGCTAGCACAGTTGCATACTCCAACCAAAAAAAAAGAAAAAAAGAAAGAAAGATGGTTATATGTTAAATAAAAAGGGTCCAAGCAAAATGAGGTTTAAGGTTTAATAGAAAGGCTATCACTTTGGCCTCATCAGAAAGTACTAGGTAGATAATTTAGCATTTTAAGTAAAGAGGTTTTTTTTTTTTTTTTTTTTTTTTGCAGCAATTATGTGTCATACACAGTGCTGGGTTTGGCGATGGAAAATTGAGCAAGACAGGATCCCAAATCTCAAATAGCTCACCATTTAGTCAGAGAGCATGCATGCAAAATGATTCTAACATAACTGCTGTTGTGGAGGGAAGTAAAAAGAGCTTTGATGACATGAATGATAAGCTTCATGATGTGATGATAACGAGAGTAAGAAATTAAATAAAAATTATGAAGGTCAACCATGATTTAGAGAAAGATGTATTGGCTAAATGATATATTTGGGGGAACAAAAGGTCTATACTTTGGTTACCTTTGTGTTGGAAGTCACTGACACACACGAGTGTGCATTGGGGAGAGGCATATTTCTCCTGGCTTCTGAACGTGTGTCACTTTGGCTGCAGTGTAGCAAAACACTAAATGTTAGCTGGGTGATTCCCAAAGCGTCTGAGTAGCCGGACAGTTAGGTAAATTGAGTGCAGTGTGTCAATTTGCTTGTAAGTTCTTTCATTTGCTGTTCATTTAAAAGACAACAAAAATTAGGGATTCTTCATAGCCTTACTGTTTGCATTCTGTCCTCATAGCCAATTCTTTCATCCCATTAATTTTTCTTCTGCTTCACTTCTTTTCTTCAAATTCTTTTATTTCCTCACCACTGCCCCAAGGCTAAATTAAATTTGTCAAGAGTATTTTGCAGTATAACTCGGGTTCATAAACTTTGAATGCCAAACTGCAACCGTTTGGTTTTCACAATTTTCAGAAGCTTGTCTGGCCCTGAAACAAGCCTTCTTATTTGGTTTTGGCTTTCTCCATTCGTCACTTTCCCATAATAAAAATTACAGAGTCCCCTACAGCAGTCACATAAGCTACAGAGTCACGTTCATGAAAACAAATTAAAATTTTATCCTCATTGTTTCTCTTGCCCAACACACCAATATATAACTTTATTTCGGACTTGGAAAAAATAATTTAGTTGATTGATACAGCAATAAAGAGGCATTTCAGATCAACCAAGATACAAAGTTTGACTAAACTGTCTTTGTTTCACAATGATCTTTCTCCGAAGTTACGAAGACCTTAATTAAGTGACCGAAGTGTGGTATGTAACATTTTTTTCTCTTAGCAAAACTTGGACTGATTGAAAGCTGTAACTGATTTGAAGGAGTTTCCATTTTAAAGTGTCATTTTGGTTTTGTGGAAATCATGGGAACCAATTTAGCTGTTTGCTCTTGTTATTCCAGATGTACATGTGTCCTATTGTGGGTTCTCCCAGGAACAGGTCTGAAGACCTTGAGTGCAAAGTGTTTACTTGGAAAGTACAGGAAAAGCCTATAGGGGATGGAAAAGTGATACAGGAGAGAGAAAGCAGCCAAAAAAGGGTGAACCATTAAACCAGCATTACAGTGGAGGCCTGGAGACTGGCTCACAGGGTAAACTCTGGGAAACAATAGAGAATACACAACTGAGGCATGAAGGAGGTAGGGCAGTTGTACACCAAGTATCAAGATGTTGGTTGAAAACTACCCTGTCCCTGGTCGAGTCCTTGGCACTTGTGGCCTGCCCTGCAGTAGAACATCCTGGCAACTCACCTGTCCATCATTCTAGGAACAAAGGGCAGTTAGTGGCAATTTTAAATCAGCCTGATAGCAGCACATGTAATGGTCCCAAGACTGTGGATGGGCTGTTAGCAGTGTCTGCTACAATTTCTTTGTCCGACTTTATATTATCTGAAGAACTGAGGGACAGAGAGAACACAGTTAAATCCTACAATCTTTGCTCTCTTTTTTAGTTCTATCTTTCTTCCTTGTCAATAATCTAACCAAGAGATTTTAGTTCCTTCATCTTTCTACTCATGTTCTTGCACTAGGAGAAATACTCAGACAATTGTGAGCAGAACGAAGAGAAACAAAGCTACCTGAATGATTCATAAACTGGAGAAGACCCTGAGTAATTAAGGGTTGTCAATGCAGGCCTTTGCAACCAAGAAGGTGCGTTAGACCTTTCGGATGTATGTGAGAACAGATCATCTACTGCTTGCATCACTGTCATTATTAATGTCACACATTTAGTAGGCTTCTCCATTTGGATATGACACTTTCAGGAAGTATAAAAAGCAAGTCAAACCGGTGTGCTCCTTCCCCCTGGAATCTAGAATCTAAAACAGACAAAGAAATGGACAAAAAAACATAGTCCAGAGTGTACAAAGTAAAATACTCCCAAGGGCTATGAAGTAAAGTGAATGAGAAAGGAAGCCAGGTGAACTGTGACAAATAGTAACTGACACTTAGCCTTGTGGTCAAGAATACATTAAATAACAGTGAGTGGTAGAGCCTTCAGTAAAATGGTGAGCTGGAGCTTCACCTAAAGCGAAGAGGGTATCTTGTGGGGATGCAGGCCCAGTGGTTATGCATCAATCAGACTCTCCATAGTAGACAAATGGATGTTCGTGTGACATTGTCAAATGTTTTACATGAGTGTGTAATTCACACACATTAAAATACTCTGTGACCCTAATCTTTTAAGGCTAAATAAAACACATTTTCTGCCCAGATGCAGCATATAGGCAAAATTTGGTTGGAGAACTCTTAACATAATGAGATTAAGAATGCCAGATGACTTCCATTGCCAAAGGTGGAGTTGTGTTTGTGTCTGTGTCTGTGTGCATGTATGTGCGTGTCCGAGAGAGAGAGAGAGAATCACCTGACGCTCTCATGATGAATATGAATATATATGCATTTATATATGTGTACGTATGCATATGCATATATATGTATTATGCAAAACAATGAGGAAAGTATAGTTTCAGAGATGATGAGACAGGAATAGCAGAGATATCTGTTTTCCATATACTTCAGCTATTTCGATCATATTCTCTCTTTAAGGCCAACTACACTCTTGCCACATCATCAACACCTTGCCTTTATAAGAAAAGATTGTTGCAGGAGGGATTTGCTTGGTGCATAGGTGGATACGGAGAGAAAGGCATAGTAGACTAGGGCTGGCATAAGATAAGAGATTTACACTGCTCATTTTCTAAGAGAGAGGGAAGCATAGAGAGGTTTGCAAAGACTTTGGATTGTAGCCTGAGAATCTAAGAAAGCATATAGTGAATATTCCTGGGTGCTGAGTGCTGGGATAAGAAGTTTGCCTGTGTTATCTCATTTAACACCTATAAAAATCTTATGTGGTGTGAAGAAACCATTTTAGAAAAGAGAAAACATATACATGTACACCAAGTTTAAATAACTTGCTCCACATTATATAAGTAATAAGCATCAGTACCAAGGTTCCAATACAGATTGCACTTCTTAAAGTATGTATATAGCACAGCCCTGGGCATTAGGTTTTCTAAGAAATGAATATAGTCTACATTTTTCTAAAAGTAGGAAAATAGGCACTAACTTGCATTTGTGTGTGGTATTCCTATTTGAACCACAATTTGATGAGTATTGCTTGATTTTGGGATCTGCAGATGGAGCATATGCCTTTCGTGATGACTGAGCTAGCCTGACTCTGCATTACTCCGATTCATTTCTCTCTTGGAATCTTTCTAAAAGGTTAGCTAAATTTCAGAGCAAGGCGTTAATCCATCAACACACACCTCAAGTGATTCAAAGCTGGCTCCTGGAGCAGAGGAGGAGGATCAATCTTACCCAACCCAGAGCTCCCTGGCTAAGAACGGCTGTCTCAGAGCAAATGTAGGGGCTGGGACCAGAAGGTGGGAATGGAGGTTTGCCAGTGGATGCTGAATACGATCTGCCAGCAAAGCAGGAAAACCTGAGATGGTGTGGAAGGAGTTGGGGTAAGGGAGATGGACAGATGGAGAGTAAGAATGTGTAAGACCACAGACAGACTCGGGGACCAGCAAACCAGCATCCCTGAGACATGGAGAAAGCAATGAGACCTCCTCATTTCTTGATTCTCCAGGATAAATTCTTCCTGCCCCTTTTTCTGTTCTATTTGATTCTTCCAACAAATGCCCATTTTTAATTTAAATTAGTCTGAGTACATTTCTATTCCTTGAAATGGAAAAACTCCTATCTAATGGGGCATTTCTTGAGGAAGTTGATATGAATCAATATTGAAGGCATAATTTTCCCCTTACTTGGGGGAAAGGGGAATAAGATGGATAAATAATTACTTCTGATGACTTCCTCATCTTAAGGAGACAAAAATCTCACCCAAGAATGAGAGGTAGTTGTTACCTGCCTTTGTCCTTATCATTTAAGAGAAAAATGAGAAAAGCTTGTTGAAAGCAGAATTCGAATGCCATATTGAAATGTATTTCCCTGGGTTATTCATTTTCAATGCTAGGGCTTATTTATTGATGGGTGCAATGAGGACAGAGTACATGTCATTGTGGAGCTCAGAGTCAATAGCAGTGTGTCCTACAGTAAAATTGTTTCAAGCTCATCCCTTGATCCACTAACGGATTTTTCTCCTAAAGGTTTTAAGGAATCATCTTCATTTATTTTTACTTCATCTCACATAAAATTTTGTGTCTCTTAATAGAGACATATAATTTAAAGATGCAAAAGTGTTATTTGCAGTTATGCAAATTTTTTATCTTAATCCCGTTGTGTTGACACCTCCGCCGAGGTGCTGCTGTAGCAGTAATTTGTGTTTTCCCTGATCTGTCTGTGTGCATCAGGCTAGCAGACTGGAAGAAGTTACTCCACAATTTTATAAGTAATTGCAAAAGACATAGAAACTTATTTTGATTTACCAATAAATGAGTCAGACTGTGTTTTTAACATGTGATTTAGAAACACACTAGAAACCCAAATTGGCACATTTAATAAAATAATTTAATTATTAATCAATCAACATGCATTGGGTACGCTTGGAAAGAGCATGTTGGATGCCAAAATAAATACATCTATCTGCGTGGAAGTACAAATAAACGATTGAGAGAGCTGTCTTTTAATTATACTAATGAAATATTGTACTGTCTCTGATGTTGGACTGAATTGGAAACACTTAAAAACTGCTGTTGGACTAGAGTGGTTGGAGAGTGTTTTATCTTTGTTGAATGCATTTTTAAGTGGTAATAGAAGTTATTTTTTCTTAAATACATACTGCCAAAAATTTATAATATTATTTTGTCTAATCTTTATCAATGGAAACACAGTCCAGTAATGTAACTGATATCTCTTTGGATCTAGGATCTTCTTACAGTACCTCTAAATTCATCCTAGTAGCATCAAAGGTTATTATGAAGTTGAGGAAAAAATAGAGTGAGCTGAGTCTGTATGGAGCTGGGAATAATTTTCGGCATGGAAAACCACTCCTCTTTTCTGCCTTCCCTTTCTTCTCTTTAATCTCCTCCTTACCCTCCTTCTTCTTTTCTTCCTCCTTTAGTCAAAATCCTACTTATGAAATTGTTTTTATTGACATTTACTTTATTTTTGTAGAATTAGGGTATAAACACAAGGTAAAACAAACATGCTTGAGAGATCTGTTCCATTGGGGATTAAAGTGTAAAATATCTTATACAAGTTATGTACTTGATTTTGTATAGATACTGTATCTTAGAATTGATGGTGATAGTATTTTAAAAATTTAAACCAAATCCAATTTGTTTTTAAATACCTTCATCCATTGATGCTCAAATTCAGCCATTTTGGAAAATGGAAAACAGGGGCATGGTACCACTGGAAGGGGGAAGAGGATGTAGCAAAGCCCTTAAGTTTTTGAAAACAGAAGAATAGAGGTGAAAGAAACTGAGGTGGTAGAAGCAAGCCATCTGACACTTTTGTCCTACTTTCTTCTCTTCAGTTACAGCAGAGTAAAAAATGCTTGGTGTTGGAGAGGGCATGAGTTAATGACTCCTTGCCTAGTCTGATTGCTTTATGTCATGGAAATGATTCATTCTTTCCCTGTGATTTTGGGGGGGATGCAGAAGAAAGCTGAGCTCAAATCCGGGAGCCCCATGGCATAGGCTGTGGGATGCTCTGCTTGAGCCAGAGTTGAGTAGGAGGACATGGCTAAGACCCAAAGGCTTCCTCATGCCACGGAGGGCTGAGGTAGGGCAGAGTCCGCAAGGGAAGATAACCTGGCCTGGACTAACTAAGATAAAAACCCAAGAATTTACCAATTACACCATAACAGGCAACTGAGCAAGGCTCAGGACACGATTAGACCAGCTAGAGACACTCATCAAAGACACGCTCAAAAACCAAGGACCCCACTTAATTGCCATGGCATCACCTAAGCTTTTTGCTACACTTAAGATGCCATTTTGGGGAGAGGAAGCATTAGAAACCCTGAAAGCCTGTAATTTATCCTTAAAAGATAGCGTTTACCTCCTAAAGTAATCTTATAAATGGAAAGAGACTAAAAGACCAGAAAAAAAAAAAAAAAAAGAAAAGAAAAAAAGAAAGAAGAAAAGACAAAGCTACCTTTATTAGCAAGTTTAAGTTTGGTTTTTTTTCCCCTTGGTTTCAGTGGGGATAGGAATATGCTTTTCTGTACATTTGAATATAACATGTATAAATATCAACCCGTGAGTCACACCAAAATGGATAAGGATGACTGCTTCTTTATTCCTTGTCTCATCTGTGGGAGGAATGGGAAGGGCATTCCTAATGTCAGAGGCTGGCAGGTATTTGTAAAATTTTGCTGAGGTATTAGACTTTAAGCATAAAGCTTCACAGGATCAGGTTATGTAGAGCATTGGGCTTCACAAACACCTTTTTGAAAATGAAAGAATTTTCTAGCTGTGGAACAGAGAATGTCCTTGCAGAGATGTACAAACTTGCTTTCATTTAGTACTTAGATCATTCAAGGATACTGCTGTTGGTGGTTACTTTCCAGAGGATGGGAATCCCAGATCTCAGGTTCTCAAGTTCTGAGTCTAAAGTTATTTCTAGAAGCATAAACATAAGGTTGACAAACTTGAAAACACACTTGGTAATGGGTAAGAGAAGTAATTAGAGGCATCTCTTTTCTCATCATTTGCTGTTTCATGCTTCTTGAAATAATACCCAGTACACCCATGCAAACACACACACGCGCGCGTGCATGCGCACACACACACACTCCTACTTTCCTTTCATCCAAGTCTCAAGCATGGGTGAAGATCCTGTTCAAGATTTGCCTCCTTGTTGCAGTTTTAGCCAAGCACTTCCATCTCTTCCTTCCTTTCAACACCTATTTTCTGGATTCCTTATTTAGGGACTACTTGTATTTTGCCTTTAATTATCAATAGTTTTATGAGAGCTTAGTGTTTCCTCAGGAAAGATTTTAAGCCCTGTAAAGATAGCAACCTTGGCTTGTGATCTTACCTTGCTATTCTGGGCACAAAGGAGATACCTAATACTTAGTAACTAAAATGAAAGCCATGTAACTATTCCTAGTAAATAGCACATTCTTTCAGAAATTTTTGCTGAATCCTCTTAGTAATGTCTGCTAAGTCATGGATTTATTCACGTGCAGTAAAAGGCAGAAGATGATGAACTTGTGTGTTGAATGAAGAAAAGGAAAGCTAGAACGGTTTGGGATAAAAGTAGTGCAGAGACCTTTTATTTTTTCAAGCATGGTGGTGATTTTGATTGATCCCTTTTGTGCATCAATATGAACTTCGCTGAACTCACCCTGGAAATTTTGAAAAATTATGGCAGCAGGTAAGGGATTTGTTAATTCCCTAAATCTACAAGTCTGTTCCCTACCCTCCTAGCATATGATTTTGGCATCTGTCTCACCAGCAAGCTGCTATGAATCTTCAACATTGTGAGGAGAAACTCACAATATTTAAGAAATATGAACAAACTGTTTAGGTTACATTTTTCAAATATTGCACCTCCCCCTTAATGTCTGACTAAAGCCCAGCTGGAAAGTAATTTTGGTACAGTAGAAGTTGTAAGCCAATTTGTATTTTTCAAGTTTTGCTTTAAGGCTCAGTCAAGAGAATCCATCCTGTGCTAACTTGTTCAATTTGGCACTTTTTGGGAAATGGATGGAGAGCAGTTAGAGTTCCAAATCTAATTGTGTGAAATATTCCAGGCATTTTAGTGTGGATTCCAATTCCAATGGAGAAATTTCACTGGACAGTTCTACGTTAAGACAAATTACATTTACTGCCTTTTCATAAATTGCAATAGGAATGTCTAACCGAAGATATTGCCTACCAGTTTCTCTCCAGGGGGGTTAAATCATTTCATAAGGCTTAAGGAGCAAACACAGAGTTAGGATATAATGTATAAAAGAGAAGTACAGTTGCTATTATGCTCTGAAATTTGCAAAGCAGCAATGTTGACTAAGTCCCTCTTCCCTTCCCCGCCCCCCACTGTTTTTTCCTAGGTTGAGGAAACCTTGCCTAACTGTTCAAAATTTAAGGGGACTATAACTGAATTTTATGTGATCTAGAATTGTAGATTTCCTATCACTCAGAATTTAACTGGGAAGCTGTGTCGGCATTATAGAACCTACAGTGTCTCGAAGTCTTTTCATGCTTAATCTCATTAAGAAATCACATATTTTAATATGCATCTTAATTGTGATTACATAAATATGTTTAGCATTTTAAAAGGAATACTGAGCCTGGGGGGTTTGATTATTAACACTGTTATTATGTTCTTAGTGTACTCATGAAACTGTTTGGTAATGCACCCATAATTTATTTTTATTATATATTTTAGAAGCATTGTTAGAGGTTAATTGGCTCTATATTTTACAAGTTTGCATCACTAATACCAATAAAAATCTGTTTATATTGTTCTTTTGGGATTCTGATTGTGTTAAGGAATGATTAGTCCTAATTAAGTTCTGTAGACTGTACTAATTACAATCAAGTAAGTCTTCACATAAAAATGTGAAATTATGCCAAAGTAAATGCATTTTTGATCTTTAATTAGAGAACTACTAGGCATACCTTTGCAGATGTTTTAATTTTATTTTTTATTTTTAGTTACTAGAAGGAAACCTCACCAATAAGCCACTGCATTTCGAAAGGGTGCCTCTCACAGTTGTAACAGAAGCCCTCTAGTTAATTATAAATTTGAGTGATGTTTCCTTGTTTCACTCCTCATGAGAACTGAAGTGTCCTCAGCTGTTCCTCATCCACCCTCCAGGTAGTAATATTATGTTTACATTATAGAATAAAAACAAGAGGCTGAAGGTTTTAAGAGCAGGTGTTGTATTATGTTGCCTCATTTAACTTTTATGCACTGCAGTTTTTTTCATGTTTTACATTTCCCTGATTTCTTTTTAATGCTACGGATTCATTTGGACCCTCCTGTGTGAGGTGATAATGATACTTCTCTCTGTACTTCCCTGGTGTGGCGATGACTGATGAACAGTATCCTTTGCCCTCAGCACCTAATTTTTGATAGTCTTGCATACTAGGAGCCACTGGATAAACAGGGTAAAATCACAATTTCTGGACACTGACATCTTTTTCTGTCCTCTCATAGGAAGCACTAAATGAGATCATGCCTTTAAAACACAGTATGGTTCCTGGTGCTAGGAAGGGTTCAGTAAATGTTAACTAAGATATTAATTATTGTTAGTATTGCATTACATTTGGTGCTTCTGGAAGGCCAATTTTAGACCAATTAATTGGTTTTAAGCTCAGGAGGAAGAAAGTATTTCATCAAAATTCTCCAGCAATTTCACTTCCTTTTCTGTACTCATCCTGCTTGGAGATGCTTCGACTGTGGAAACTAGAACAATTGCAGAAGCCAAACTTTCTAGACTGTTTCAATGACCGTGAAATGCCCATTTTGATGCAGTACTAAAGGCTCCAATTCAGAAATAATGTTCAAGTCTTTGACCATTTATCTACATTTAGCTTCAACCTACTTTTTTTTTAACCCACCTCATCATTCATTTTCTCACAACCACTTACATTTCTCTCTTATTTATCAACCCAAGAGCTGTTTTTCTACTTTTCTGACTTTGAATTGGATTTCATTTTCTTTGTTCTCTTTTGTTCAACCCTTTATCTTTTGCCTTAAAAACTTTTTTTTGCTTACTCTTCAGATATTCTCTTCATGATTTTATTCCTATATAATTTTCTGCTGTTGTCCTGTCTTCAGTTGAGCTGCTGGTTTCCAAGACCCCACCTTCTTTCCTATCTCATTACCGACATTTCTCTCTGAGTCTACATTCCAGCCAAGCAGGTATGACACATGACTCTCTTGTTTCTAGCTTTGGGGTTTTGTACAGGACTTTTGCCTTGCCTGAAATTACTCTTTGACGATATGTCAATAGTCTGTTCATCTCCTTTGCTTTGAATTCCACATCAGAATTCCTTTCAAGAATCTTTTACAGCCAAAGTATGGGGTATGCCTCCTCAGTGAACTAGAAACATAGAAAACTCTAAGTACCGTTGACATTGTGTAGTAAAGCTTCTCATGTTACAGGAGAGATAACTGAGGTACAGAGTTGGTCACCTGAGCTGCCCAATATTACCAGACCTTCAAAGGCAGAGTAGGGGACTAGGACCTGGGTGATTTCAAATTCCGTGCTATTTCCCTTGCACCTGCTCTATCTCAGCAAACAAAATTGGATTTCCCCTTTGATATCTCATGAGTTTTTAAAAGAAAACTTTCTTCGTGTATGGGCCTTTTTTCCCTCTCTGTTTTTAAAAAGATCTTAGGAAACAGGGACCATACCTCCTTGCATTTACTCTTTGTATTCTATCATCATCCATAACATCTAACACAAATTGGATTCTCAACAGAGTTTCACTAATGCTTGTTAAATATCATTGTTTATATCACCCTAGCATGTATATTTTCTGCTTCCTGTCTTAATTTATATACATTTGATTTTATATCATTGTTCCCATTTCTTTTCCATATTTCTTTTATGCCTTAATTCTTTCTCTACTGCCCATTACTATAAAAATTATATTTGTGTCATATTAATTCTTCCTTTTATGCTTATTTTTTCTTATACTTCTCATATCATAACTAGATTTTAGTTAGAAAAAAATTATATAGTTAATGTCTATTTTTTTAGTGGTTGGGCAGTAAAACCATTAACAGGGGTGTCAATGATTGCTGAAGTCACTGAGCTTTGTGTAGTATCTGAATAAACTGACCCTGCCTGTACTAACTCAAGTCTTTTATCCAGTTCACTGCAGTTACCTCATGAACTTTCCAAATGTTTGATACTTCACTGGGAGATCGCTTCATTTATTATTAATGGTTTGTAGGTCTGTGAACATATATAGTTATATGGTGATCTGCCCCCTGGGAGGAATTGAACCAGATGCTGTGTTTCTGTGTTGGTGGAATGGGAAGACCCACAGGTGGTTTTTAAAAAATGTATACCACACAATACTTAGAGGCGTATTTTGATTGTCTTGGAATCATACTCCTTTAGAACAATTTTGAAAGGAAGTGAAAGTTTTGCTAAGGAAAGTGAGAAGAACACTCCAGGAATGAGAAAGGGCATGATTAACTGTTCGGCGGGAGAGAAGAAGCAGGTTACTAAATTTTTCTGCTTTTAACCAAAATTAGAGAGAGGATTATGGAGATAAGAGTATAACAATAGAAGAGTTGCTGAAATATTTGAAGTCAGTGACCAAAAATCTCCCATTTGAAATAGCGAGGAAATATGAGGTGTGGCAGCTAGCTGTTGAGACGCAAACTCATTAAATGAAATGTCCCCTTCCTTTGCAGGGATGGAAAGATTCTGACTTCCACATGAATCTCTTTAAAACATCTTCTCCTGATCACCTTCTTCTCCTAGAAAGACTCTTTAAGAACACCTATCTACTGTGTCCCTATCTGTGTTAAACCTGTCTTTGCATTTGTCAGCTCATCAGTCATCACAGCTGATTCTTAGGCAAACGGTATCAGTTTCATCTTATATAGATAAGGGAAAAGGAATCACAAAGTATGGAAGTAATATGACCATAGTTAAGCAATGGGGTAGATCCAAGATCCGAAACTGACATTTGTCTGACTTCATAGCACTTTAACTTTTCCCATACTTTATTACTTCTTGATGTTAAAAATATCATACAGATTTTATGAATTCTAATCTCAAGACCCTAACCTGTGTGTCCTCTTCCCCTGATGTCTAAGAAGTGCTCTTCACCTCCCCACCACTGCCTCTTGAAAGTAACTGAGCGTTAAGTTGCGGAGTTACAACTCTGCCTTAGTGTCTTGATTGTGAAAAGGTACAAAGTTTCTGAGAAAATCAGTATTAATTGATAATTATGTATGAAATTATTTTGTCATCAGTCAAAGAAAAAAGTCATTACGATGAGGATTCAAAGATGGCTTTGGTAAAATGAAAATTATGTGCATTTATGCATTCATAGACAGGGCTGCTGACTTTCATTCACCTTCCTCCTCCTTCCCCTGCTCTAGGACACACACACACACACACACACACACACACACACACACACTGATCATTCCAGGAGAACATAGTCATAAGGTCACATAAGATTATGTGACTGTAGCTCTTCATTCTATAAATCACATTGTTCTTAAAGAAACAGTTGCTTATTACTTATAGGTTCATGGAGGTTACTAAAATCTTTCAATATGCCTCCTATGATTTTAAGAAGGCAGTGAAGTACAAAAGAACATACTGTCTTATAGGAAAAAGTCCTTATCTGACTCAGATAATTTGTCTTTCTAAAAATTATGGTCCTACACCAAAAATTGAAGAAATCTACTTCTAAAACCACAATGACCATCTTTTTGTGTTTGGAGAAATGTCATGATGATGTCAATACTATCTCAAATTCTGTTGAAATAACCAGCCAGCTATGTGGACATTTAATGGACCCAAGTATTCGACTAAAATTTCTCATTTCCTTGTGAATGTTTACTCTCAACAATGTGGGGTCTTCATTTGTTAGGATTTTATAATGATTTGAAATATATTCATGAATTCATGGAATTTTTATTGTAAAATATATTTCAGCTTGGCTCATGCCTGTAATCCTAGCATTCTGGGAGGCCGAGGCGGGTGGATTGTTTGAGCTCAGGAGTTCGAGACCAGCCTGAGCAAGAGCGAGACCCCGTCTCTACTAAAAAAAATAGAAAGAAATTGTCTGGACAACTAAAAATATATAGAAAAAATTAGCTGGGCATGGTGGCTCATGCCTGTAGTTCTAGCTACTCGGGAGGCTGAGGCAGTAGGATCACTTGAGCCCAGGAGTTTGAGGTTGCTGTGAGCTAGGCTAACGCCACGGCACTCACTCTAGCCAGGGCAACAGAGTGACACTCTGTCTCAAAAAAAAAAAAAAAAAAAAATATATATATATATATATATATATATTTCAGCTTCCTTAGATCATTTCTATCCTAAATAGCCATGAATAGTTAAATCATTGTATTATTCTATTTATTTTGAAGTTGGATATCATATAAAGGTACCATTTACTCATGCATGAATACATTTCATAATTTTTCTTATTTTT